>NDFZ01005046.1:240186-271450 GCA_002192655.3 Mamestra configurata
TCGGACGCCGTAGCACGTTGCGTCGACTGCGCTAATTTCCTCTGCCCAAACTGCGTCATGGCGCACCAATTCATGCATTGCTTTGAGGGCCACCGTGTGCTGGCATTCACGGACCTGAAAGATGACAAGGGTATGCTCGGATCTACCCTCACTACGAGCGGTGACAAAACCGCTTTCTGCCCGAGACACAAAAATGATATTCTTAAATACTTCTGCCGCACTTGCTCCGTGCCGGTATGCAAGGAATGCACGATAATCGAACACCCGGCTGCTCTGCACGACTGCGAGCACTTATCTGATGCTGGACCTAAACAATTAGAGCTGATGCAATCAGCTGTAACTGAAGCCAAGACTCGAGCCACTGAAATAAGGCACGTTATCAAGACTGTTGAACATGCCGCCGGCAAATTACAAGTCCAATACCACAAAGCTCAAAATGAAATAAATGATACGTTCCAATTTTACCGCTCTATGCTTGAGGAGCGTAAGCAAGAACTACTCAAGGAACTCGAAAGCGTATTTTCCACGAAACAAATTGCCCTCACAGTAGTCGGGCAGAAAGCTCAAGAGACTGTTGATAAGATATACCAGACGTGCGACTTTGTAGAGCGATTGACTAAATGCGCCAACATCGCAGAAATACTGATGTTCAGGAAACTCTTGGACACGAAATTGCAAACATTACTGAGTTCTAATCCGGAACATACCGTACAGACAGCTTGCGAGCTTGAATTTGTCTCGAACTACCAAGCCATACAAGTTGGCGTAAGGAACACTTTTGGTTACGTGCGCTCTAGCTCGGAGGCGAATGTTGGCCCTACTAAACAGCCACCTATTGCTCGTCCTACCAACGGCAACCTATTGAACGGCGGTTCATCGTCCAGCAGTAGCAGCGTTAATGGAAGTTCAGGCAGCCTGAACGGTGGAATCCACCTACCAACCGGTTTGAACGGTGTGCTTGATCGCCCCTATACAAATGGCCTTCTAGGACCTACAAGCCAATCCACATCGCCTTTTGAGTCCAACATTATCTCAAAACGATTCAATAGTGCCAACAGCTTGGGTCCATTCTCGTCTTCTATCGGAGATATGAACTTAAACATCAACCCTTATGAAAAGTGGTCTAACGGTGGTTGCGACACGCTCTTCCCGCCGACAACTACTGACCCCTACTCGCTAACAAATTCTGCTCACAACGATCCTATTTTGGACTTGACGAACAAACTCATCTCCACTGCCATTTTCCCGCCGAAATCGCAAATTAAACGACAAAAGATGATCTACCACTGCAAGTTCGGTGAGTTCGGCGTAATGGAAGGCCAGTTCACTGAGCCCAGCGGAGTAGCTGTCAATGCTCAAAACGATATAATTGTTGCTGACACTAACAATCACCGAATCCAGATATTCGACAAGGAAGGACGCTTTAAATTCCAGTTCGGCGAATGTGGCAAACGAGACGGACAACTACTGTACCCGAATAGAGTAGCCGTAGTCCGCACTTCTGGTGACATTATTGTGACTGAAAGATCACCAACACACCAGATTCAGATTTACAACCAATACGGCCAATTTGTGCGCAAATTCGGCGCAAACATCCTCCAGCATCCTCGTGGCGTGACAGTCGACAACAAGGGCCGAATCGTAGTTGTCGAATGCAAAGTGATGCGCGTCATAATCTTCGACCAGATCGGCAACGTGCTGCAAAAATTCGGTTGCTCCAAACATCTAGAATTCCCTAACGGAGTCGTAGTTAACGACAAGCAGGAGATTTTCATTAGCGACAACCGCGCGCATTGCGTCAAGGTGTTCAACTACGAGGGTATTTACTTGCGCCAGATCGGTGGTGAAGGTGTCACCAACTACCCGATTGGAGTCGGCATCAACGCAGCGGGAGAGATCTTGATCGCTGACAACCACAACAACTTCAATCTGACGATATTCACGCAAGACGGACAACTGGTGTCCGCACTGGAGAGCAAAGTGAAACACGCTCAATGCTTCGACGTGGCGCTGATGGACGACGGCTCCGTGGTGCTCGCCAGCAAGGACTACCGGCTCTACATATACCGCTACGTGCAAGTGCCGCCGATAGGCATGTGAGTGGCACGCTCTGATCACAGGAGATCCGAATGACCGATGAACTATAGGCCAAAAATCGACACCCTGAGACGTAAATACTATTATTAATCGACGTAAGGACTAATCGTTCTGGCGAAGCGTGTCAATTTTTGTAGTTCAAGTGACGATTTGTGAACGGAACTTGCGGAAAGTGTGCAAGTGGTGCAACCCTGTGGCTGTCTCGATGTGATCATACCGGCTTAAGATTGGTATTCTCTACATTATTCGGCATGAGATCTCTTTATGAATTATTTCTAAACGAAACTGTAATGAGATTAGTTATAGTATTGACATTGTTATTCGAGTACCTATTGATTGATGGTTAGAGATTAAATTCCGTTGGAACGACCCAAAATTTCACGCGACGGTGTTCTCGAATCCTTATCATTTTTTAATCTATTGAATAATATTTTTTCATATCCCACATCGTTAAATTAGGGATGAATATTAAGGGCATTTGTATTATTTAGCCCATTTGTTGGACCAATATTTTAACTATTATTACTTAACAAATTGTTAGGCGTTAAGCGTGTGATTTTATCGTAACTAAGAGAGCATCGAGCGGTATTGTTGTTAGTTTTAAGATTATTTCTACGGCACAATAGCACTTCCTGTTTTTAATTAGCACTTATTCTGTGTCGATGGAAACTATGGATTATAAAAATCTAAGTAAGGAGTTGTTACATTATTAATTAGGTAAGTGTTAAATTGATTGAGCTGAAATGGACAATCTTTGGTTACTACCCCACGTAAACGTAGTTACTAAATTTTAGGGAAATAATGATGTTAGGGGTTTTATCAATGACAAAGTTGACTGCGGCATTTGAAATTAGAAAAGCAATGACGACTAAATTATACTGTTTCTTTTATACGTAATAGTAACATCACAAAGTGGCGATCAAGAATGTTTTATAAACCTCAATTCGTTCCAAATTTTATGCATTTCGACTAGTGATGCCCTCAGTTGAGAATTTATAAAGCATTTTAGATAGTAAAAGATTGTAAGTTTTTCTCTCTTTCTATATCGGAGGGCAGTACTTCAGCAGTAATGTTATCGATACCGCCTAGTCGCTGAGAGCCCGCGGACCCAAGTCTTCTGATGTTGTTTTATTAGCATTTGGTTGATATTGTTCGTTTTTATGCATTGATTGTATGTTATAAGCATTGGACACGGTAGTAACTATTAGAGCACTTAGGAAATGGTCGTTTCGCTAGCATCTTTTTTTAATTTTTTGAGATTTTTAGCAGATTTAAAACGGCGCACAAGCGCATCTACTTACTGGGAGTATTATAAACAGCTCGGTATACAAAATAATTATACAATTTGTTATTCTGGTAAGATATTTTTTTATATGGAAACAACTTTATTTTTGTAGTGTTTAGTAATACGGTGCATGTGTAACGTAAATTTTCTTTTGTATTTTATGGATATTGCGCTATTATTATTATTTTTTTACTTCATTACCGTGTGTTTGAGTGTGTTAGCAGAATTATTTTAGTTTGATTTTTTTCATTAGAACTTTTTTTGGTTTTCGTAGTAAATAATGGTTTTTTAGTATTTTTTTCTCGCTGAATCTATGACAATAGAGAGATCTGATCCGGCTGAGGGTCGGTATCTTAAAGATCTGTTAGTTTTAGGTTACGCGTTTCCATTTCGGTGATATTTCTTAAATAAATTAAAAACGTTTGAAGATGCGTCGGCAGGCGTCGCACGCGCACCGTGGCGACCTGTATATCGTGTGCCATAAGATCATGTTGTGATTTAATAAGTGATATTTAGTATTGTTTGTAAATATGTACCATACTTTCATATAAATCTAATCGTAAGGGTATCTGATCGAATTACTTATGATTGTTTCATCTTTATACTTGTAGTGCAAGTTATCGTAATTGTTATACTGGAAATTTTACAAGTCTTTATTTAATATTTAATTAAAAATAATAATAATATTTATTTACCACCGATTACCTACCTTATTATAGTAAGTTTTGGCAATCTATATACAATATAATTTTAATGATGACTGCTCAATAAATAAATTAAAAAATGACTACCTAATTGCCAAATGACAGTTAAACGGCAACAACTTTAGTGTAAAATCTCGAACTTCGAATTTAGTATTACCATACTTGCACTAAAAGTTGAACGTTTTGAGAGCAACTGGTTTTTTCTTGCATTGTTTTCTATATTTTGCCTACCACTGTGCACACGCCGTCGCCGCCTTGACGCATCTTCGATCAAATAGTTAATCAACACTGGATTAGGTGAAACACATCACGCGTCTTAGTGTCCAAATTTCAGTGATTATTCACCAATGATTTTATTATAGACTACCCTGTTCCTATATCCTAAGACGACGTGATAGTTGAACTTTATTTAATCCACTGAATATTGATTGTAAATTGACCGTAAATCTGCTTTACCTCAGTTGACTTTGACGAATTAATCGACTTATCCTTTTTATTCACCAATGATTTTTTTTTATTTAATTCGTCCTAATGAACTGAGGTCACGCTAGAAAATAGGCAAACCGTTGTTTTAGACTTTAATTTCCGGTTTTTTTTTTGTGAAAATTGCGACACGTTTTACAGACTCTCGAGTCTTACCTTCTGTTGCAATTTTCACTAATAAAATCCTGTTTTTGGTAATAACATACGCTTCTACTTAATTGAGATCATTTCATCGTATTATATTTATATTAAGTATAGTATAGTGTATCGAAATTTAATAAAGTAAGATTTGCAAATTATGACAACTTCACGTTTACGCCTAGTAGGTTGTAAACACCGATTTTATTTTTTTAGTTTTTTTTTGTCGACCGATAGTTACTCTTTATTTTTTAACCAGAAAATGGTATTTTAAGTTTCAGTTATAATTATTATTACAAACTTAATTCCCAATCATTTTTTTGTGTTTTTGCATAATAATGTTAGTAAGAAATGATTTTTCTGTACGAGAAACATTTTCATTCTTAAAAATTGCATTTCTAAAGCTCGAGGACTGAATTGAAAAATGTTTTGTCTTTAAATATATTTTGTCGATGTTTGTTGTTATAATTATTATATTTTTTTAATTATTTGTATAAACAATTGTTCTTTAAATTAATGTACATCGTTTTGTTTTGAATTATTTTTGTTGTAATTGCTTTTTATAATAATACCAGTTCATTGCAGTTTTGATGTGTGTTTTATTTTGATTTTCTTTTTTTTGTACCAAAGTAGCGCTTCCGTAGTTTCACCTGGGTTGTAACTATTTTAATAAAATTAATTTAGTTACAACTTGCAATGCATGTTTGTGCTAATGAATCCGCTTATCATGTAAAACAGTGCCACACAATTTTAAAATAACTTGGTGAAATTTTATTCTAGTTGTAAATATTTTGGTCAAGATAGAAATAAACTTTTTAAATTCTACAAAGTACTAAATTCTAATCAAAATCATTTTTCATTCTTAAAAGAGGTTTTTTTCAAAACAGATGATCTTTAAGGATACCCGAATTACCAGCTTTTGAACCTAAATAGGTTAGTCATAAAATAAGTCTACCTGTAGGTTATTCCTTAAATCTTAAGTCTCCCTCACATTCATAATGGCACAGTTGGAAGAAAACGTACACAACAAACTCACTGGAACCTCACCTTTTGCTAGTAACTACGTATTCAATAGTATTTTCCGCCTAGTACGACACTATGGTAATAATCCAAAGCGGAAATGTACTTCGTAACTTAACAAGCAAATCCAAAAACTGGATAATTTTTTCAGTCAAATATTACTAGTTACTGGTGAAAGCGTCCAAAAAAAAAATTCAGACCAGGAGCACTTTTATTCAGAACACAATTCCACATTGATTCTTTAGCACAAATGTCCCGGTGTAGGTCCTGTGTGTTACCCCGTGTGTTTGCATTTTGACTAGACTTAAAACAGTTGGTGTAGGGGAACAAGCGGCATGAATATCGTAAGTATTTGCTTTAGTTATAAGTGCTAGAAATGGGTTACTCTAATTTACATTTCAAATTGGCAACTTTAAAAAAAAGTTTCAATTTGCGATCTTTTTTTTAATGTAGTGGTTTTATAAAA
Organism: Mamestra configurata; assembly: GCA_002192655.3. Taxonomy (NCBI): domain Eukaryota; kingdom Metazoa; phylum Arthropoda; class Insecta; order Lepidoptera; family Noctuidae; genus Mamestra; species Mamestra configurata. Next base: position 246,380 of record NDFZ01005046.1, read on the forward strand.
AAAAAGACAACAGTATGAGTTAGTATCCACAATTTAATATGGAACAAAATCTTAAGGCAGTTTTTCAAAAAGCGTTCCAAATTGAGGAATTAGAGGAACCCAGAGCAAATAATACATGTTTTAGTATTTTTACACACATTTTGGATTGGGATCAATAATTTCAGTTTCAGTACGACATGTAAACTATTGCAGTGTAAACTTTATTTCATAAAGTAGAAGTTCAGGGTGACTTAAACTTGATAAGCAACCTTTCAGAGGTTGAAAGTATTCAAGAATATAAACCACTTTCACTATGGAATTATCACTGAAATATGCCAAAAAAATCAGCTTTAGAGTACATTGATCAAGGTTCGCAATACACAAGAAAATGTAAGAAATAGCTGCAGGTTATTTGCGGTAAAAGTTGTTCATACTCATAAATTGATGCCCCTTGAAAGATTTCCAATCAATTCAGAATCTCCTTGAATAATGATTCTGATTTACACTGATTTCTGTTAAAATAAATCAAAGCGTGGTAGAGGAAGAAAACTATAATCCTACACACATTCAAATAAATTAAAAGAAAAACACGTCACACAGAACCAACTCACTACTACGTACTGACACCACTGCAATAATATTGATCCTGATCCAATTTTCCAATCAGTCGGTCGCACAAAAATTGTACATATTCAAAAAACATTTTACAAAATGAAAATAATAGTAAATCAATTTCAAAATAATTCAATAATAACCGAGCTTAGAGCTTAACGCAACGACACAGCCATCCAGCAACACAAAAAATATTTTAATAAATAACACAAAAAATAAACAATTTATGTAGATACGACTGGTTTACACAAGCGCATTTTTTATTACCATGAACAACATTTGCTTACCATCAGAAGACAACCAACACAAACAAACGATGCTCCTTAGTGAATTAGGCGGTATATCCCAGCACTAAATTTCTAAAAAAAAATACATATTCTTATGAATGTAGGCTATAAATCTTCGTGTGTAAGAACTATTTGTATTCTAATGTAAGAACCTTATATCCCAACTAAGCTTTACTTTTCTACGAAAACGTAGCTATTAATATCCGTTTTAGGACTCCTTGGATACAGTTCCCGTCAGCAGCACTGCTTCAAAAGAGCGCTACCAAACAACCAATATTTCAAGTCAATTACTCTAGGGAACACTTTACTACTAACTTAGCACCTACTAGTTACGTAAGCGCAAGCTAGGCTTACAAGATCGTTTATAATTTTATACTCAGCAATTTTCCCTAAGACTAAAATTAAGATCAAAGTAAATTATTTCATTCCCCCTTTGTTTACATTTACATCAACGTTTAAAGAATCTCTCATTCGATTCGCCATTAGATATGAGGGTAAGAATTTCGATTGCTGCTGCTCCCTTCAACTCTTAAATCATTAACTTCAAGCATGTCATTGTTAGGCTCGAGGTACGGAGACTTGATCATTGATGAAATTTCAAGCTTTCAACCACTCATCGTTTCCCTTATTTTATTTTATTGCCGTTCTAACACCATAATCGCCAGGAAGTGTGTCGAGCAAAAATGTAAATAGTTTAGAATAATGATGTTGGTAGTATTACTAATTAGATGTAAGGGAAGCCGGGATCTAAACAAGATGGACGTCACGACGTGGGTTATTAGAGAGAGGTACGAACGTACGTAGAGTGAGAGAGTATTTTTGTAAAACGAAATTAAGAATCAAAATATTTGTAGTGTGTTATTTAGGTATGACGTTTGTTGAGAAAGTCGGACGAATCGAGGCAGGTAGCACATTGTTGACAGTAATAATGGAACGATATCCGAATTTGACAGGATATAATAAGGGTTTAACAGTAACCATATCGATAGTGTATTCTACTCTTAATGATTGTTTGAAATCAATTTTGTGTCAGTTAAGATTCACCTGTTAATGTATTCATCAAGGTAGATATAATGTATCGATGTTAGCTTATCATATTGTATGTGGTTAACGATTTGGTCACTTATTACATTTACTTGGTAGTGCGTCGTTGAATTTAATAAGTTCGTTGAGCCATGCGAAGTTGTAAATACAATTATAGCCGCTTCTGCGATCGTTGCGAGCTGGCTGCACGACGTACCACGCAATCAATTGCTCAGGAATTGTATTCGTTTTCATATACATTCGAAAGTTTTTTTCTATCGTCGCTTTTATATGTATTAAGCGATGTTGTGTCATTGTTGAGAAGACGCTAAATGGAGAAGTATAATTTTAGTGAATTGCACAGAACGTTGGTGTTTCACTTGATTTTTGATGTATTTTTTCTTGAATGAGAATTGTATTCAATGATTTTACTGTATTCACGACTGATGTTGAGTTTGTAATGAATGTAAATTCGTTGATGTGTTTTGACGGAACTGAGAGCCTCAAGTTGCCGCGTGATGTTATGAGCCGCTGTTAGTCGAACGGATTCTTTAGGAATGCTGCCGTCAGAACACGTTGTCTCAAAAATTGTGATTGTAAGTTAAGGTGATTAACAAAGCACATATTAGCACAAACCATCCATCCTCGAAGAATACGCAGAATGTTTAAAAAAATTAACTCACGTTTGAATTTATGATACATTTTATTGTAAAAATTAAATGCAAAATATTTTAGTATCGCTTAAGTTAGTTGAGACGTTTGAATGTAATAGTATTTATTTTCACGAAGGTGACGACTTTTTTAGTGACGAAGTTTTGGACTTCTTGAAATGTTTTTAAATGATATTGATTCTACTTTATAATATTGACACGTAGGTTAATGTGATTGTGTATTATCGGTATACATTTCTTTGCTCCTTGTGTACCATAGTGATCGGTGTTGCTACTTTCAGTAGAGAGCGTACTGTATTGACAACGCTTCTTCATCTCGCTCTAGCTTTCACATCTTCCTGTCTGCAGACAAAGATGAAGCCGATACAGCAACGATTTCATTTTCTTCTTCACGTGTAGGTAATTTTGTAATCTAAGGTGTGTGATTTTTAGTTATAAATATTTTTACAAAGTGGAAAGATTCCAAATGATAGGAAAAGTTGGTAGCAAATAACATATCAAGTAATGTTTTTAATTATATGAATGGTTGCGCGGGAGACGGGACGGTTAGTGATGGAAGATGGCGAAGTTTATATATTGGCACTGTTTCTAAATTGACAATACTGACGGATTATGTATTCGAATGTTGATCAAATTATATATTTAATAGAGAAATGTTAACGAAACGCGACATATCGTCCACAAAGTGGTGACGTAGAACAAATTGATAGACCAATGCGGGAAGGATTTCGGATTGTCGCTGGCATGGAAAGTTTAGGTTGGAATGTAGTAAAGTTAAATTTGGAATCTTTCTTAACGATGCTAGTCGCCAAAGAAGTTGCTTTTAGATAATTAATATTATCATAATATGTGTATGCACGTAAGTTTATAAACCTATATTTATTATACGAAGCTTGAATTGTCCATACACAAATCGATTTTACATACTAAATGCCATCCTGCCAGTTGTAAGGAGAACACAATGCTTATGATGAACTAAATTTAAATTATATCCTATATAGCGTACGAGTAGTTGTGTATTTTTAGATATCGCATTGTCTATGTTAGTTTAGTGGGTAAGGCACATCGTGAGCTTTGAATCAGTGTAAGTCTGTCACCGATATTTTTTACGATACGAGACGTAGTAATGTTAATGTAATGTTTCAAGCCGTGCTCTCCTCGGTTAGTATACCCTTGTAGATTTGTAAGGACTCGTGATGCTTGTCACTCACTCCGTGCTACAGTTAAGCACACTGCACCTTTCATTTGAACTTGACACGCTACAGCTTCTAACACGGTATCGTCGAGCAATACCGACGTGCACAGGTGTAAATAAGGCCGTTTTTAGATATAAACGTCATCATTAAAAACATATATATAATTCAGGAATCTAACTTTATAATCTACTGAAACACCATAATGCGCCGTGGCCTTAAATTTGAAGGAATGTGTTAAACCTTTGATAAAATTAAAAAATAAATCATTTGGGAGTTATGTACAGACTACCTATGATCCTCTGTGTTTCATATGTTCAGTCATTTATCATAAACTGTTTTTTAAATGTAAGTGCTAATATATCTTATTGACGTGTATGGTAACCCTCTAGGTTAGATATTAAACAGTAGAAACTATGTAGGAACGCTTTACTTCGTCCTAATGTAAAACGATTGTTGGTTTCTATCCTTTCATTCTTGCATATCCACATTTTAATGAAGATTTGTAATTGTTACCTACGCATTAGTTACTTTGAGACTGTTCAAAATGTACTATCGAGAATTTTTCACTAAGGGAAAGGGATGTTCTAGCAGATATTTTTGATACTTTGATGATCGAAGGGAAACTTTGGTAGTAGGGTTGTGGAGGGCGAGGCCGTGGAGGCCCGTCCTGAGGGGCTGGGGAGCCTGTCGGCCACGCTGCGAGGATCTTATTAACTCCCGCATCTTCGTGAGCGCGAATATTAAATGTTACTGTAAACGAAAAAAAAAACAATGTTGTTCTTATATGAAAACGCGATGGTTTTCGCTGATAACTTGTTGTTTTTCATATATTCAATAATATTTCCTTTATTTTTTGTACTCTTTAGTATTAAGAATTAATATTAAAATAAACTATTCAATGTTGATTACTCTAAAATACCAATAACTTAATGAATAAGGAATGTGCGAAATAGTTTCCCCGAGAGCCTTACTAGTTGAGACATCTTTTCCTTAGTCGTGTACCTTCAAATTGTACTCTTAACTGTTCGTTAAATGATGTGAATGGCACTTGATAACATCTCTTAAATGTTACTACTCTGCTAATTTCCATACTTTTACATCCCCTATTATAACTTCCACTAAGCTACAGTGTAAGAAAATCACCGCAAAATTCCGATGTTAGATCAGGCCTAGGAACTTAAATATAAGAGTTCATCATTCTTAGTTAGATGGTATGACTCAATTTTAAGACTGATGACAGAAAAAGAAAAAAAAAACAAAAAAAAAATGATTAAAAATCCTGGATAACTGTTTTTTTTATTTTAGGTAGACCTTCTAGGTTCGCTTCTATACGACTTCAGTTGGCGAAACTGTAGGATAGTGAAATGAACTTTGGTAGCCAAATTTTAGAAAAGGAATGGTGTAACACGTTTCGCCAACTAAAGCCAGTGATGTCACATTATCGATCGATATTCATCTTCTGTCGATACTTTTCTATGTCTTCTATCTATAAAGACGATGATAAAAATCGGTAAATGATTGGGTTCGATAAAAACCATGGTAATGTTAACTTCAATAATGTTGACGTTACATTTGAAATTGATGGAAAAACTTAATGAAAAAAAAATTGAAAATACTATTTGTTGCCAAAGTGTTGTTAGGAATAAACATGTAGTTATAAAAATCGGTTGTCTCATGCATACTTAAGTTGTTCTTGGGTGGTTTGAAATTAAGAAGAGAAGTTGAAAAATATTTCCAATGATATATTTTTTCATAATGAACTTGAATGCTAATCGATACTTAAGGTTTATATCTGTGTAGGAATTTAAACTTAACGTGTGGTAATAAAATGTATCGTTACCATGATTTGTACTGTGTTTTGTAGAAAAACATCAATTATATTCAATTAACTGTGTATTCTACCAATTTATTATTAATTATTTGAGATAATGATAATATTGTGACCATTGATGATTAAGATCGCGTATTTACTCGCTACACAGTGAAATCATGGCAAATGATTTAGTTGTTTAGTGTTCATGTTACATTAGATTGTATTCGACAGTTCTGATCTCTAAATCGGTACACCTGTTTCCGCCTTTTTAGCACACCATTTTATCGATATCAACCCACTATTTATTTTCACCGCACTAATGATTATTGCACAAAATATTACATTTTAAGGACAGTGTCTGTATGGACGGTTGATTTTTTATTTGTGCTTCAATTGTATTGCATAAGAACAAAAAAATAAACAAAAAACTATTTCAAAGCGCCACTGCTTTAATTGCTAATTCCCTTTGCTAATATCACGACTTTTCTGTACATAAATAATCTGAAAATCTTGCAACCAACTGCTTTTGTGAACTTAAAAGAACAATTAACAATTACTTTCTGATTCTTAGCAATTTATGAATCAACCGTTACACAGGCATTTTCCAAAATTGAATACAGATTTGCAGAGATGTCTTTATGGTTGAAAACTGTGCATGGTTCTGGTTTTTACTCACGTATTCATTCATTTATATACAACGACCCATCACTTTTTCAAAAGGCATAGAATAAGGTATTTGGGTCCAATCTATTAAATTCTTCTATGATTTTATAAGAACAATGAAATGTTATTAGTTTAAAAAAACGTGAACTAACAAAACATCATCTGTATTAATACTGTAGATTTACCTTTTTGGGATTCTCTATGTATCTAAAAAACTTCTCAAACAAGAGAAATTAAGGAAATTTCAAAAGTCCATCATGCACAAAATTTTTCGCCATCGATTCATCTCTTCACTTCAGTAACATCATGTTTTGACATTGAACCTATCAAAGGCTAAATGATCACGACTCCGGATAACAACTTACCTAATCAAAGTTTAAACGGAAGTTGATCCGTTTACTCTCTCAAAAACTAGATAAACAATAGAGCCGACCAACTTTGTACTGAAGGCTTAAACGTGATTACACGCAAAACTTAATTAATCGCCGGTTAAAATTTCAAAATGGTTGATTACCTACAGATATAAAATATCTTACGGGTTGTTCATTTAAAACTGATTCTCTTTGATCAATCAACACTTTTGTTTTAAGAGACTGATTATTTATATAGCAGTTTCTTATATATGATGGTCAAATGGCTGATTGGGTTGACCGTTCGACGATTTTATATAGCAGTCAGCGGTACACCTAAGCCATGCGATCTATCAATGATTATTTTGATAGTATACCTGATTATTTAAGAGTACTCGTATGCGATAAATCTATCACTATTATACAATGTATTCGATACATAAATAATGTTAAATTTGGCTCAAAAGGAAGGCTACTTCGGGTAAGCTAAAAATGTAATGTTTTCCATCCAGTTTTTTGGACATATCACCTCTGATCGGTTCTGTCAAAACTAAATCTCGTCTCATTGAAATTATTTGATTTTGTTTGTTGAAAAATATGTAATTTATTAATAATTTATTTGTAATTTATTATCGTGTGTCGCCGACGCTAGTCATCTAACTATCGATTAGGTTAGACTCTAAGTTTTCTCGCTTATACGCGTGTTAAGTTATAAGGAACATTTTGTAACTTACCCTCTTAATAATAGTGTCTTTAATTTAATCCCCTCGGGAGTTCCATTTACTATTTCTTTCTCTAGTCACGACACCCCATAACGTGTGTCTGTAGGGATAATTCTGAACATGAAAGTTGACAACGTCTATTGAACAACTTTCAATAGACTACATAAAAAAATCTTCCAATTCGACTGGCAAATGTAATTTCAAGAAGAATGATGAGATTTGGCAATGCGAGCTGGTTTTACAAACTCTGCTCCACATTTAAAATAATTGATTTTTCATGTTCATTATTACACACCCTGTTTTTCCCCTAGCTTGTAACTTTCCTTCGCTGTGACTGTCTTAATCGACCCTTTCAATATTTATAATAATATATGGAAAATTAGATTCCCTGTTAGCTAATCGTTGTCGAAATAATACTGACTGTGTACCTCTTGTTTTATTTAAAAATAATAAAAAGTATATTGTAAAGTATATTTTGCAGTTGGAATTAATGTTACAGTCATTTGTCTTTGAGATAAAAGAAGTTTTCGGTTTTGTTTTTCTTACGCGCCATTTTGTTACGCCATTTGTCGCACAAGGTCGTTTTTCGTATGTTTCAAGTATGCCATCATAAAAAATAGCTTATCTTTAAAATATAAAAATGTGCACATTCTTTTTATTAAAATAGCCTACGTGAGGTTTAAGCTTAATCACCAAAACAGACATAACTTTTGAATATTTAATAAAACTCTCTCATATCGTAGACGCCATCTTGGAAAACTAAACTGCTACAAAAGTAAACGTCAAATGACGTCACAAAAATGGCGCATCGTAAAAAGTTAAGACATTCATCTTCCATGTTTAAGTTATTGTGTGAATTTGTGCGTTTTTGTGTTTTCTTTTTATCAGCCGAGCATTTTTATACAGGCTTTTATTGGAATTGATACTTTTTAATACTGAACATTCCACTGTCGGTTTTTTTGAAAAAGAAGTTTGTTATTTTGTTTATTTATCTTTGGATTAACTATGTGTGGGTTGAGCATTTAAATCCCGTACGATTTTCGGTACATATCGATACCATTTCGATGTATCGATATATCGATATGAATACTCATACATACCTACTTGTTATTCAAGTCTTAGTTAAGGTAGAATTTAAGAATTGATAAAATAATATCTGATGATAAATTTACTTGTATGTTGTATTAAAATGATGACACGAAATAAAGAAACTGGTTTGAAAAAATAAGTGTTTTATTTGCACCGATATTATAAAACACAACAGTATCCCCTTTTCTATGGTACTTTCACGCTAGAGTGTTCTCACCCAATAAATACTGTCTGTACAATACAAAAGTTAGGAGAACTGCTGAGGATGTTAAATACATTTTACACTAAGTGTAATATCAGAAAAAGCTAAAGAAAATGAAAAGTAAGTTCGAGACTTACTAAGCGATAGGAGGCAACTTAGTTGGAGGTTTCTACAGGACACACACACGAAAAGAAACCTGAAAATAAATAAAATATGAGCTTCATACTGCAGTATGAAGCTCCACTTTAAACAAAACCAACACATCAGGATAAGTGAGAACCACTTCTTGGTTGTTATGTACCTATGTATATGTATAATATGAACTGTTCAAATACATACATACCTTCGTCAAGCCGTCGCCTCTTGCTGACAGATCACTCGTCTGAACCCAGCCTGCAATGTCGTCAATGTTAGGGTACCTACCACTCCGTTATGATATTCCTAGAATTCTACTGTGAGTGGCGGAAAAGTAAAGTAGTTTCAGGGAATATTTAGACTGGCTATTTAGATTTCTTTAGACTGACCTGCTGGTCGAGTGGTTAGTGACCCTGACTGCTAAACCGGAGGTCGTGGGTTCGATTCCCACCCAGGACAAATCTTTGTGTAATGAGCATGATAATTTGTTCTGTGTCTGGGTGTAATTTGTCTATAATATGTATGTATTTAGAAATATATAAGTATGTTTACCAGTTGTCTGGTTGCCATAGCACAGGCTCTGCCTAGTTTGGGATCGGATGACCGTGTGTGAGTTGTCCCAAGACATTATCATTATTATTAATATTACGAAAGAAGAAAAGGCGAGCGTAACACAAAGAGAAATACCATCGGCAAGAAGGAGTTTTCCCCATGAGCCGTAAATAACATCACGCATATATTCCCCAAAGAGCAAGGCAGAGCTGTAGGTATAGTACTAGCACCTATATTGAATCAGTTATGCAAAATTCCTTTGTAATAGGAGATTGCCCTCAATCGACCACAAAACCTAACTCCGGACTGCTATTGAGAAATTCCAGTTATAAACTCTCCTAAAAACCTACAGGTATCTTCGGGAATTGGAGATTCGGGGTTTACTAGAAATAGTAAGTATGGAATTTTATCGTTTGTAGGCGTTTTATTGGATAGTGGTTGCCAGCATAAACTCCAATTACACCTAGTAGACTGTAAGTCGTATGGTTTCGGATGTAAAAGAATAGCACCAACCCATCACTTCCCGTGGGTGTTTTAAGAGGCGACTATGGGAGTCACCTGAGGATAGGCAGCAGCAGTCTCTGCGTATTGCAACAGCTACACTACGATCGCCAACCCGTCTGCCAAGCGTGGCGATTATGGCCCCCCTTAGGGAGAGGCGTATGTCCAGCAGTGGAAGTCTTTCGGCTGATATGATGATAATGAGACTGTAAGTGAGTCTAGTTTTTTATAGAAGAAGCCTTTGTCTCAAGAGGACATACATACAGACAAAAAGCTGGTGTTACCTATATCTCTAATCTTAAGAATCAGAAAGTCATCGAAACTAATATAATGAAGAGATACAATTATTTGTTCATGTTGTGTACTAGCTAATCTATGGAAGTAGGTACAGACCCGACTCCAAAATATTTTGTATTTACTGATACTTCTTCGTGTCGCTGGCACGACAGTAACTCAAACTTGTTTGGCACAAAACTTAGTTACTTCCACATAATCATTGATGGCAGTGCATAGGTCTGTCTGGCTGCATTTTTTGGGCACAGATTTTTTTCTTTTTATTCAAAATCTACATGAAACATATTTACATAAATTCTTCCAAACTGCATAACAATTTGGAAGAATTTATGTAAATATGTGCGTGTGTGTGCTGCTAAAACTTATCTAACTTAAATTCAATTTAAATTTACTACTACAAACATAACATAACTACTTATGCAATTTTTATTACCAACTGCTACAAAACAAAAGGGAGTACAGACACAATGACAGATAGTATTTTTTTAAATTTTCATAAGTTGGTATTTGGACTTAACACATGTTATCAACGTCGGTGATGGCAGATGGCAGGATAGGAGGTCGAGCAAAGTTTGTGATTCGGTTCCATATTCACACCCTGCTGCTGATCCGTCAACGTTGCCCCAGTTTTCGAGGTGATCGTTCACTGATACTAAGCTAAACTACTTCAGAGAACCATATGCTCATATGCTAAATAGGATTTTTTTAAGAACCAGCTACACGGGCGAAGTGGTGGAAAATAAAAATCCGAAAAACCAAGTCAAAACCTACGTCAAACGTTTGAACTTTTTAAGACGTCACCTCTTATCCAACCATTTAAAAACGTCAAAGAATATTGTTTCATTCCGCTGCTAGTAACAAAGTGTAGCAGCGTCGAAATGACGTAGTTTCGCGGCACGTTGCCTGGAACACGTGTTGTTGGCGCGGCACGTGCGTCTTGCGTCAATCTGGATACGTCGCGCGTCGTAAAAATGTTGCCGAGTTGCATTGCGAGATTGGGTATGTCCTGTGTAACGATAAAGGTTTCGAGAGTTTTTATAAGGGATTTTAATTATTCTCTTCAGTGTTTATGAGGTTTTTATTCATATTTTGACGTGACAACGCCTAATTAATCGATGAACGCCGACTGCACGCACGAAAAAGGAGGAGTCATTGTAACGTTACGATCTTTTCATCAATGTTTTGTTATGACGTTGTCACGTTAAACTATCGTCCGTAAACTGACTCTACACACAACCATTTTTTTCTGATAAGCCTGATATCAATCAGATAAATAATATAAGTTAGTAAAATGGCCGCCAAGCTCAAGTGGGATTGATCACGGCGTGTCATGGCTGACCGCATGCACACTGACCGCTGAGCAAGAGTGTCAACAGTAGATTCCGAAAATAAAAGAATCCATCCAGGCCTGCCCAGAAGCAGGTGACGAGATGATTTGGGGCTGGTTTTAGATGGCGTGGTACTAAAATGTCTGGAAGGACTTGAAGGAGGCTGGTGCTCAGCAGTGGGATAGGAATGGCTAGATAAAAATAGAAAATAATCGATTTTGAGGCTGGAATATTCCGCCAAAGCACGATTCTAAACTTCTAGACTAATATTATAAAGAGGTAAAATGATTTGTTTGGAATGGATCTGATTACACAAATTCAATTATTGAAAATAAGCTTAACCAAGCTGAACACTCAGCTATAGGCTGCATTTTATATAGAGCAACACACGATTCTTTTCGGATGTCATAGGAGCCAAGCCCTGGGAAAAGATAACCCTACCTAATTTTAAATTTAATTATTCTACCAATATTATAAATGCGAAAGCGTGTTTGTTACGGTCTCACGCCTAAATCTCCAAACCGATTTTGATGAATTTTAAAGAGTAAAATGGGACTCTAGAGTCGGTTATGGGCCTTTGCAACTCGAGCGAATGTTTGGGCAGTAGCTAGTAAGACAATACTTCTAATACAAGCTTAGAAGTAACCTATTTTCTTATTTTCTTTACCTTGGTCAAAGAATAAGCATTGCCATACAACGTGGCAATGCCGCCAGTCTTTTGGGTACACTTCCAGTCGACAGCGATGCGGATGAATTTTTTGACGCCATATTTTAGGGTTAATTTAGTTAGGAGTTTTTATTTTTATTTCTGGTGTATATTTATAAACTATTTTTCTTATCGTTTATCCATTTCCTCAAGGAACCCTAGCTAAAGAATGGGAACTCACTGTCTAGTGTTGAATAAGGCTGTCATATATCAGGCCGAATGCCACAAGCTGACATATTTGTTGTACTTTCCTTTGGCGTTTCGGAGTCCCAAATAAATATTTTTCTTTCTTTCTTTATTTATTTACAATGGGAAATATTAAAATTTTAAGTTTTTTTTTCATTCAGCATAGCAGATATACACGGTGTTCCAGAAGTGTGTGGTCATATTTAAGGGTGATGTTGGTAGCTGATATACATTAAGGAAAACATAGCAAAACAAAAAAAAATGTTTTAAAACAAAAAGGTTAAAACAAACGACTAAAAAGTTCCGAACATATGACTAAACAAGCATTTTGATGCAGTCGGTGCCATGTCGGTAACTTCTGGAACAGAGCATTCTGAGGTAAAAAAATAATATCATAATATCATAAATACATGAATATTTATAAACTACTAGCTTTTACGCGCTGCTTCGCTCGCGTAAATATAGATTTTCGCACTATGATTCGATCTCTGTACCAAAATTCATCAAAATCGGTTCAGGCGTGAAAGCGTAACTAACTCACTTTCGCATTTTTTTAGTTAGGATAGCAGTTTATTTTAAGGTTAAAATCGAAAGTAATATTTTACACACATTATATTAATCATCATCTGCCTAGCCTTCTCCCAACTATATTGGGATCAGCTACCAGTCAAACTGGATTTAGCTGGATACCAGTATTTTACGTGGAGCGGCTGCCTACCAGACCTCCACAACCCATTAACTGGGTGACACGGATACTCCTTGACAAGACTGGTGTCAGATTTACTGGCTTCTAACAATCCGTAACGACTGCCAAAGGTCTACAAATGACAGCCGGGACCAACACATGATATTAATACATTTTAATATTTTCTAGGGCCGGTTACTGTTAAGATCGTGTCCAATCCTACTGTACTAACTCAACTAAACTGTTTAACTTTGACAGGTTTTGAGGCTAGAGGGATTAGAATTTGGACAAATCGAAAATTTATTTAAAAAATGGGTCACTACTAAGTGCAAGCTAAACGTGTCCTCCTTATAGATGACCTGATCGTTTCCTCTGATCTTAAGTACGGTAAATATTATTGAGTGCAACTAGTACTGGTTTTGAAGGCCTTTTGCCCTGAAGCCTCTAAGAAATTACTGCTATACGTACTTATTCCGGTCGATTCTGTAAATATTTCGAAGTGAAGGCTTGGGTGAAGTCATCACGAGGTGAGCTGTCAATCCATATAATCAAGATGGAATGACAGCTCACTTCGTGAACACGTGACATGTTGATTATAAGGATTGACAGCTCACCTCGTGATCACTTCACCCAAGCCTTCACTTCGACATGTTTACAGAATAGACCGGCAGGACATTACCTAAGTTCAAAGATTAATACTACGTTAAGAAAAAAACCAGACTCGCAAAAAACTTTTGCGTACATCGTCTAAAATGGAAAATACACGACCACAGACTTTTCCACTAAAACACGGAACTGAACTACATCAGAATACATAATATTTATCTGTCTACCTACCCCATAGGGAACCAACCATGACGTATATCAAATTTGAAATCTCTATACATACAAATAAATAAAATAGAAGTGTCTGTTCGTAATATCAAAATGACATTTATATATATATACTTAAAAATATACTTTTAAATTTCTTGTAGTCTGTCTGTTTATTCTTCGAAACGGCTGGATCGATTTTGACGGGACTTGTTGGCAGATAGCTGATGTTATAAGGAATAACTTGGTCTACTTTTATTTTAGATAAAGATTTAGGGTTTTTGCAATAAAAATAAAACCCAGTTTCACCTCGCTAATGTCTGAAACGGTTTTTATTTTAGAGAAAATATTAGGATTCCGGGCAAAGGAATTAAAACCAATTTTCACATGAGCGAAGCCGCCACAGTACAAGCTAGTCGAAAATACAAACTTTCCGAAGAGCAAACCGCTACGTGTCTACGCCGTAGCATCTCGTAGCCGCGTAGCATCCTCGTAGGCGCGTAGCACGGCGTCCAAAATTCATGACTACCCGTTTGAAGTGTTAACTTTGCTACGTGAAAAGGAATATGTTTTCAGTTTAAAATGTTTCAGCCACTTGATATTTAAATAGCTTTAGTTTCATATGTTTCCTTTAAAATGTTCATTCTTGGGACGTCCAATGTATTTAATATTTTGTACTCCAATTCTAAATTAAATGACTAGGTACCTTTTATTCGGGCTACTCAAAAAAATCGAGATTTATAAGATTGCCACGAGCGAAACTCGGTCGTAGCTAGCGTCTATGAGCGGGTTTCGCTCGTTTGAATGTCGATAATGATATTAATGTACATACTTCTACGATAAAAATTATCCTAGGGCCAACCACACGGCCTACCTGTGTGCCAAGATTCATTCAAATCCTTTCATCCGTGAAGAGGTAACAAACGGGAAAACAGGCAGACAGACTTTCCCACTAACAATATTAATTTCGATAAAAATCATACTTACGTTAAATTAAATATTAAGTCTAAGGTAAGGTAAGTCTAAGAATGTCTGGATAAATCCAGCACATAAATTAGGTAAAAAAGGAACATTATTTGTGCGAAATTTTCCTAATATATAAAATTCTTCAGTTACTAACTAATTGAGTGACTGACAGACAACGCTCAGCCGAAACTACTGGTCGTAGAAAGCTGAAATTTGGTAAGTACGTTTCATGAGGAGTGTAGGGGAGCACTCACGGACGGCGAGCGTTGGGTGGCTCGCTGTCCGATCTCCACCAGGCCCGGGTCGATGGCGCGTTGTGTTTCACGCGCGCCTCAAAGAGATGTCAGCATAGAGGACGGGGCCCGCTAGGGCCAGAGCCTGCCAGGGTTGCGGAATTTGTTCGAAAGAGTCACCGCGGCCCTGGAACGCAAAGGGCTTTAGAAGGAACACGGATGGGTTTTAGTCAGTAAGAGTCTGACACGCCCTTCCGCTCCACCCAGAGCGGAGGAAGTCATTCGATGATTTCCCATCCCTAAAAAAAAAAAAAAAGGGGTGCACTCAGAGAAACTTTCCCAAAATTCCTATGAGAATCTGAAAAAGTCGCAGACAAAAGCTAGTCTTCCATATAAATAGAATGAAACTTGTTCAATGTTACCATTGTTACCGACCATCGCCGACACCAACAGTCGTCATTTTAAACTCGAGAAAAATTTAATAAAAATCCTTAATATTCATGCTTGCTTAAAAAAGTCCCCTCCACATGCAAGTCATTACTCATAACCCAACTTTTTCTCGGTACAGCCAGGTAAAAAATCTGTGGAAACCTCTCAGGAGATTCTAATTCCTATTTGAGAGGCGGCCTGCGTTTGTCAGGTGTAGGATTTAACTTGTCCCCAAGTATAACACGACGACTTTGAATAGGACCCTTAGAAGCATATAAGGTGGAAAGGCATAGTTTGATTAGATACACAAAAAATGTGTTTACGATATTTTCTAACGCCAACCATTACACGTTAGGTGCAAAATTTTAATAATATGGGAACATGAAAGAGAACGGTTATCCAGAACTGTGATACTAAGATTGTTTTTTTTAACTACAATTACTCCTTCCGTAGGTTACCGGGTACCAATGGCTCAAACATTTATTTGTGACTACACTTAATAACATTGAAAGCGTATTTAAAAATTGGTTGTAGTTTTTTCCCGCGGCTTCACGGAATCAAAAGTAGTGTGATATTGCAGCTTTCTTTTAGTAAAATTATTTTCTTAACAGGAGCTAAACAAACAAACACACAAACATTTATCTCTTAAGAATAAAGCTTAGGCTCTTTTATTATAAAACCAGGAAAATTATCTGTATATACAGTGCTTCATTCGGAGCTGTGTAGTTATAGTCAGGTCAATTCGTCCTGATCATATATGTCCCACGCCCGAGGCGACGGTCTCCGTTCACCTTCTGTATATATCTTTAGGTATATGTATTTATTGTACAAAAATACCTTTGACAATAGACATGTCTAAATAACTTTAGTAGCAATGTGATAAGAAAAAACACATAGGTATACGTATACTTGACTGAAAAATACTAATTAAATTTACATTGTATAAAGTGACTTTGATGGGCAGAAAGATGTTTTGCACGACTG
The DNA here is from genome assembly GCA_002192655.3 of Mamestra configurata. Taxonomy (NCBI): domain Eukaryota; kingdom Metazoa; phylum Arthropoda; class Insecta; order Lepidoptera; family Noctuidae; genus Mamestra; species Mamestra configurata. The sequence goes on from NDFZ01005046.1 coordinate 262,799, forward strand.
TAAAGTTGCTCAAAGTATTCCCTTACGTATTTTGGGCAGATGTACGTCGTTGACATACATACTAGGTTTTGAAGAAAAAATCAATATAAGGATTTGTCCTCCTTGAAAATAATCTACTAGCTCTTATAAACTTCAATGGCGGGAAAGTCGGAAATATTCCGGAACAATCTAGAAGGAAAAAAAGGAATTCTATGTCGTACTCAAAGTTATATCAGTCGTTAAGGCAAGCTTGATGACCAAACTTATACATTTATATTATTAGTAGGTAGCGTATGTGTGAATCTATTAATAGTAAAAATAAATAAATAATAAGTAGAGTCAATTTCTAGAGCACTTACAAGTACAAGTACTACAAAGGTCCTTTGTGCGTCTCGCAAAGGTTCTAGAACCTAGACTTTAAAGCCCTTAACGATCTACTTGTAGTTCTACAGCCTAACAAATCTAATTATCAATTAAAATTGACCTGAATGGTCTTTATTTCTTAGGCAGGTATATAAACTTGAAGAGGGAGATATTGTTTAATTTAATAAATATTTATGTACTTTTGAAATCGTTGTCTAACAAACATTTAGATATGAGTTACTACTATTTTATTTTTACTATGTTTTACTCTATTTTGTAATTATTTGTAACTAAAAGTAACCTTAACAAAAACTACACGTTAGCATTGCCATACAACATGGCAATGCCGCCAGTCTTTTGGGTACACTTCCAGTCGACAGCGATGCGGATGAATTTTTTGACACCATATTTTAGGTTTAATTTAATTAGGAGTTTTTTTTTCTAGTGTAAATAGTTAGTTAAGTATTTATGGAATCAAAATAGTAAACCTTGTATAATACTGTGACCATAGAGGTCACAGTATTATACATTTACATATACATACTTTAACCAGTAATAAATAGACACATTTTAAAATTTAGTTTTTTTTTATGTAGTAACATAAAAGGATGCACGTACTGACATGTGACGTCACCGTGATTAGATGATACGCGTGAAAAAGCGAAAGGCGATAGCGAGATATGTCTTCCACGTCTCCACTGTTCTTCATGCCAATATTTGAAATGTTAGTTATAAAGCTTCATTTCTTTACCAATTTTAACACTGATTTAGAAAAAAGGATTTTTTCATTGGTGTTATTTGATTAGAATATTTTATAAAAACCAGCCAAGTGCAAGTCGGACTCGCGTGCAAAGGGCTCCGAACGTATATATTTTTTTTAACACGTTACTTTAAAATCTTGAAATTTTTTATAGGTTTTTCTGTAATCATCCGTATTTTTTCAAAATTTTAGACTTAGTAGTTTCGGAAATAAGGGTCATTTTTCTTAAATAACGTCGGAATGGATATTTTATAATTAATAAAAAAAATTAGACTTTTACGATGAGCGCGCGATTCATTTCGTATGTCACACGGCACAGTTGAAAAACTTTTTTTAAAATTTTCCGTCCAAAAAATTACCCCATCAGACACGGGTCCTTGTTTGGGTCACAGTAGGTTATGTGTGTACAAAATGTGAACTGAATCGATCCAGAAGATTCGGAGAAAATCCGCTGTGACAGACGGACAGACACTGAGTGATCCTATAAAGGTTCGGTTTTTCCATCAGAGGTTCGGAACTCACACATAGGCACACCTATTCCGATTTGTCGTTAAATTGTCGCAAACGAGCAAGAAAGAATTTATCTCTTCGAACATAACATAAAACAATATCACTTTTAAATACCTGGAATACGGAGATCGTATAGGAAGTCAGAAGGACCTATCGCTATAAAATAACAAAATAATCAACCTTCTAGAAAATTCAACAACACAAAATCAATCGCCACTGTAGGCACATACGCCGCTCCCATGGATATCCCCACGTTATAGGGTAATCCCACTATGACAAGTAATGAGTGGTCATCTATCAATGTTTGCACGCTATTATAGACACTAACAGAACCAGGAAAGGGTGAAAACCCCGTGCACAGCACGACAGATGTTGTGCAGGAGGGTTCTATGGTTTAATAATGGTTGCTATGGGGTGCAGTTTTGTTGGATTTAAAATTAATGACCATGAATTCTTTCTACTTTTATTATTATCGAAAACTGATCCATGATTTGACGTGGACAACCCTCTTGGGATATAGTGCACATGTTAAACTCTATAGATGCAGATTAGTATCAGCTTATGCTTGTAACACTTCCATTGATGGCGACCCAAACTTAATTTGGGTTATTTTCATCCTTTCTCTTTTATGAAACAAGAAACGGGTGGTCATATATACTTAAAATCTAAAGGTTACCAAACAGAGTTAAAATTTCAAAATGTATCGACAAAAATAAAGCAGTTTTTAAACAAGGGAAATCATCGTACACATTATTGTTTAAAATAATAAAAAGAAAGTGCACTTATTTCTATTACACTCAATTTAGAGCAAACATTTTACAGATACAGCAGCGAAGCTATTACTAAAAATCTAGATGAATAAATGCTGTTTAAAAAAAAATACGATTTGTGAAAAATCAATAAAAACGGTGGAACAAATAAATAAAAATAAACATGTTGTTTTGAAGTTATTATTCTATCCTTGTCACGCAAAACGTCGTTTGTACTGATATGGCAAAATAAGTATGACGTCACTTACGTGTCCTCACACGGTATTAGTCCTGTCTGTGTTTATTTGATTTTAAAACGATCTCAACTCCGCATTTTCTGTTGATTTTTCTTGCCTTTTCTATAGGTTTTGGAAATGCAATAAAAAAATTCAATGATTCTTCGTCAAGAAGGGAAGAATCATTGAATTTTTCTAGTTGGCACAACAGGCAGACAGTGCTGATGTACAGTCCACACACCGTGATGCCGGCTTTTACAATTCCCAAGAGAAGAGTTCCCAGTGGACTTTCGATTCCAAAAATAACAACACTAATTCAATGTTATACAGAACCACGATAAGCCCTTGCTACACACACGACGATAATACAGCGTGGGGGAGACGATCGATAGTTTAGCCCGGGGGAACCCACTCTAATCAATATTATGGTACAATTCACATGATCTGCACACCTTTAGGGGACTTTATGGGGTGTATCAAGGTTAAAATTGGTGTAAAGTGAGTAAACTAAAATGAACTGCAAGTTTTTCCGAGTTTTTCGTATGAATAAGGATATGGAGTGGATTCCAAGTGGTGTTCCAAGTTTTTTCTGACTAATTTCTTACTACCGTTTCACCATATTTCATCTACTGAAAATACAGTACAGAACCCGCTACTGGGACACGGGTCAGGAGGAGGGAATGGGCTGTTACCACGCGATTCCAGTGCGAATTGGTAGATTAGGGCTCCCACACATAACTGCGAATTCGCAACGCATCGCGAATATCTGCGAGCTCGCAAGTACAAGTTCCTGCGATTGCGGCGTCCTATCGCATCGCATCGCAGTTTTGTGTGGGCGCCCTTACACATCCTTAACTTTTTGTAGACATGCTGGTTTTCTCTCGTTGTTGTTCTCCTAGCATTCCTGGTGAAATAAAAAACACAAAGTAAAGCCTAACTGGTTACCCACAATTGTAAGTCGGGGCTGTAACCAATAGGCACAATGTTCCCCTGCTCTTACTAATTACGTAACTTTCATTAAAACAGAAGGCTCTTTCCAGTTTAGATTTAAAAGAAATATCATTACAAAATTCCCAATAAGTTGGAAAGAAAAGTTGTCTGGATTAAAATGAAAGCCTTATTAAGGAGACATCTGCAGTAGACTTAATTAATACTAAGTTCAAATGAGACAATCTGATAAGTCAAGAATACGAGCAAAAATGTTTAATCTTTTAAGCTGCAGTTGCCTTTGAAAGATTGCATATTATGGTTTTATAGTGAGATTTTAATAGTTTTAAGGTAACAAATAAATAATTAACTTTTTTTTTGTTTTACATCTTTAGAAATTGTAAAAAAAAACCGAAAACATGTAATCTGGCGTAGAAATTGAATCCAAACATTAAAAAATTTCAAAGAAAAGATGGATGGATTATGTGAGGAATGATATAAAAGAAAATAAGTCATGGATGTCTGTATTGTCTCTGTCATCTATGACCTAGACTAGAGTCAAGAGTAAACCCATATTAATTAAAAAAAAAAAAAGTAATTGAAAGCGTGACGGTTGATAGGAATGAAAGGAAGAGAAAAACGTGTGCGTTGACCCTAAGTAAGATGGGACGAGGACAGGAATATGATGATGATGATACATCTATAAACAATATCGTCACATGCAATTGGTGTCGAAATGTTCACCTAGTACATTTTAACGGTAACCTTCGCATAAAGGTAACATTAAGCTACAAGAGGGTTTTAGGTTAACCTAAATGGGTTAAATTCTATTATGAATTTAGTCATTTTGTTGTACAGTTAGCATGACAAGTCAATTAACATTTTGGTTTTACTTCATTTATGCGCGGCAGGCTCAGATATAGATACAGAACCGATTTAGATAAAATTTGGTACAGAGATAGATTAGACCTTGGAGAAGGACATTGGCTTTTGATTTCTGACCTTTTGTCGGCGAGAAAAGGGCTTGAAGGCGAAATAGGGGATGAAAGTTCGTATGGGAGTCCATCATTATTGAAGCTAAAAACATGAATCTTTGTATTTAGGCCCTTGATAAAAAATAAATAAACATACACATGTTTAACTTTTTTTTTAAATAAGTATCTTAAAAATAAAAATGGCTGGCCAAGGTAACTATTCCACGCGGATGAAGTCGCGGGCAAGAGCTAGTGTTATATGTTATCATTAAAAATATGTGGTTAGACCACCACCTCATCTGATGGTAAGCGATGATGTGCTTGACGAGGACGAAGGACGCAAGCTTTCCTAGAAGTTATGTATTTACTCTCTCAGAATTGGTTTGTGCGAATCCAGAGTCTGGACAACTGCATATTCAAACGATTTTCGTTAAATGTATTCGTTTTATTTGCAACTAGCTTTATCCCGGCTTCGCTCGCATTAATATAGCAAAAAGTAGCTTACCCTCCAGGGTCTCATCTAACTTTGTACCAATATTCGTATATATTCTTAAGTATAATTAGCTTTCATGCGTTCATATAGTGCTCCTGAATGTGATATTTGATTTAATGCTACTCTGTTGTAGAAAAAATTACTAACCGCACTATTCTTTAACATGATTAACATACCTCACAGACATTTTAAGCAAATTATTTTTGGCAGTCATATTTTTGGTTAACATTGTATAATATTGATTTAGGCGAATTCCGAAACAAGGAGAACAAGGTGGAAAGCCCGTCTACATATAAAAAAACCAGGAACAATCTGATGATATCGACTCCAAGTACAAGAAACGAACTCCATTTTAGTAGTTCCTTGCCCAAAATATGACATCCATTTTTTTTAAAAATATATATTTTTGTATCGTGTTATTTGTCTAAGGCCACGTTACCACTTGCTGGCATCTCGGTTTGCAAGTTTAAATACATTGCGGGGCATGATCGACCGATAGTCACACAATATACCTCAGTAGCCCGCAATGAAATGCAACTTGAATACGAGTTTGGTGCAGGTAGAAATGTGGCCTTACTCGTATTAGTCTGATAGCATCTTACCAGTGCTTGATAAAAACCGAATAATACCCGGGTAAAATGAAGAGCGTGAACTTATGTTTGCGCACAGTATACGCGCGAATAGTAAGTCTCCGTTGAGATTTGCAGCCGAGGCTAAAATTCGGTCAGAATGGCAATATGTATCCAACGTGTTTTTTTTATAGGTAGAGTGATGTATTAAGCATAGACACGACGAAAAAGGACTAAACAGCATTTTTTTTTCTTATTTGTGTGTTATGATACCTATTGCCTGGAAAATTGGAAAGTGATAAAAAATAACGGTGTATCCGAGTATTTTTATGCAAACTGTACATATCGCGTTAGAATATTTTGTGGCGTTATTTGCAAGCGTTTCAGTAGATTAATAATTTATTTAGTAAAGCTGAATTTAATGTCTGCAATTATAATAATGGAAGTGCCTTTTCTATTATTATTATTTCACTCGAATTTAATGAAGTTTAAATGTATAACATTGTATTTATGACAGGTCACAGTTGTGAGTCATAATGAAATATGTTATTCAATATAATTGTATATCTAAACTAATTATATTAAGACGTAAAATTATTAGTTTGTGGGAGATAATCTCTTGAATGGCGGATCGATGATTGAAGACCCTATTTTCTACTAGATGTACAATTCCTGTAGCCACGGAAAAATCTACTTATTAACGCAGTAAAAACTCTTTTGACAATATTACCGTCTCTTTTTTAAATTATTGACTGTCGTTTAATCAAAAATTACCATGTCACGTTGTACTGGGATCGGTCGATCATCAAAAAAAGGACTATTGTTGCCATTAAGTCGAAGAAAGTGGTGATAAATCGATTAGAGCGCCGCACAATGGTAATAATCGATGTAACCATCCCACATGATGAAAACCTCGTGAAAACTGAGAAAGAAAAGCAAATCTATCATCTCGACTTAACACTCGAGGTTGTCGACATGTGGAATGTGTCGGCTATCATTGTGCCGATTGTCGTTACGGCCTTAGCCAAAAGCTTCAACGACCATATGTCGAAGCTAGCGATGCGTGGTTGAATAAAGGGCCTGATACATGAACTGCCGTCATCTTAAGGCGTTGTTCAGAGGCATCGTCCTAAGGCATCGCTCTAAGACGTCGTACTAAGGCATCGTCCTAAGGCGGTGTTATGGTGTCGTCCTAGGGCAGCGGTCTAAGACGTCGTTCTAAGGCGTCGTCCTGTCATCTTCTCTGTCGTTTCGCTCTTAGTAGAGCGGTCAAAATCTCTTCGAAGCATCGTCCTATGTCGTCCTCTTAAGGCTTTGTCCTAAGGCGTCGTCCTACGGCGTCATTCTAAGACGTTGTGTTAAGGCGTCGTTCTAAGGCCTCGTCTAAAGGCATCTTACTAAATCGTTGTCTTAATGCATAGCACTAATGCATCGCTGTATGGCGTCGTCCGATAGCGTTGTATCTAGGCGCCGTTCTAAGTTGTCGTACCAAGGCGTCGTTCTGATATTATACCAAGGCGTCGACATAAGACGTCATCATAAGGCGTCGTCCTAAGGCTTCGTCCTAAGGCTTCGTCCTAAGGCAACCGCATAGTCCACGGTGAGTCGAAACTGTCTCCGGTGATACCCCAGTGCGTCGGGGTGATGATATCCCAGTGAGTCGGGATGTCCTAATGCGTCTCGCTGTCTTAAGGCGTTGCTCTAAGGCGCGTCGTCTTAAGGCGTCGCTCTAAGGCGCGTCGTCTTAAGGCGTTGCCCTAAGGCTTTATCCTAAGGTGTCGACCACAGGCATTGCTCTAAAGCGTCGTTCTAATACTTCGTCCAAAGGCGTCATCTTAATGCGTTTTACTAAGGTGTCGTCCTAAGGCGTCGTTCTAAGGTGTCGTACTAAGGCGTCGCTTTTAAACATTCTTCGAAAGCGTCATTCTAAGGCGTCGTATCAAGGCGCCGTTTTAAGGCGTCGTCTTTAGGTCGTACCAAAGCATCGTCCTTAGGTTATGACCTAAGGACAACGCTAATTCTGACTCAACGTGAACTATGCGGCTTCCGGTTCTGACTCACTGAAACCAACCTTCTACTGGCCTGGCAAGCATCTCAAGATGTGTGGACTATCGACCTCCGGTCTCCGGAAGGGGGTGATGTGACAGCATCAATACTGCCACAAAAAAGTTACGAAGCAAAATTTGTACCGCAGCAAAAAGTAACAAAACATCATCTACACCGTCAGTAACGAACTACTGAATGAAATCCTGCATCGCGGTATCAGAGTTTTCCGTGCGATTTGAACATACAATAGAACAGTCCGAATATCAACCATGTTGCAGTTGCTCATCGGACACAATAACTGTCTGGTTGGAGGATCCTCCCTTTTCTATGGAGACTTGCGGGACTTTACGCCCTGTTCTGCATACCTCTATAGTACCAAGGATGGAACGAGAATTGACAAATAAATGAATTGACTTTGACTTTGACTTTGAGAAAAAAATATTCATAGTCAGTCAAGTCATTAATTTCAACTAGACCATTAAAAGGCACTTTTGAACGTCAAATTTACAGTTTAAAATTAAAATATAAGTGACTCTAGTTGTCCATTTGCAAAAAGTAGATTCTTATGGAGAAAAACGGACTAGAAGTTTCTAGTCCGTTCTTCTCCATAAGAATCTTCTTTAGAAACTTATGAGAACTTATATTTGAAACGAGTAACTTTGGAGTTCCAAAGTTACTCTTTTCAAATATAAGTTCTTTAAAAGTGACTCTAGTTGTCCATTCGCAGCTTATAACATTAGAAACTTATGAGAACTTATATTTTGTATACATAGGTGTTGTAGAATNAAACGGACTAGAAGTTTCTAGTCCGTTCTTCTCCATAAGAATCTTCTTTAGAAACTTATGAGAACTTATATTTGAAACGAGTAACTTTGGAGTTCCAAAGTTACTCTTTTCAAATATAAGTTCTTTAAAAGTGACTCTAGTTGTCCATTCGCAGCTTATAACATTAGAAACTTATGAGAACTTATATTTTGTATACATAGGTGTTGTAGAAAAGTATAACCTCTGTTGTGCGGACTTGTTTTTATAGATATATTGTTTCT
>NDFZ01005047.1:0-52339 GCA_002192655.3 Mamestra configurata
CGACCAGATTTCCACTGAGCGGGAAACTGGCCCTGCTCAAGGCACGCCGAGTAGAGTCCTCAAAAGTCGCAGAATCCTAACACAAGTTTCCTAACCAAGCTTGGCTTGGATCCTACCCCTGATTTAAGCGGACCCCAATATAGTTGGCAAAATGCTGATGATGAGTGTTTCCTTGAGATAATTTTTGACCAAAGTTAACACTTTCAATACATAAGCAAAAGACAAAGCCAGGAACAAAAGCTATTTTTTTTTAAGGATAGTACATCGTCAGATGACTCCTTCCGCTCTAGGCGAAGGGAGTGTCAGACTCATCATCTGCCTAGCCTTTTTCCCAACTATATTGGGGTCGGCTTCCAGTCAAACCGGAGTCAGCTGAATACCATTATTTTACGTGAAGCGGCTGCCTACCAGACCTCCACAACCCATTAACTGGGTAACATAATACTCCTTGGCAAGACTGGTGTCAGATTTACTTGCTTCTGATAATCCGTAACGACTGCCGAAGATCTGCAAATGATAGCCGGGACCAACGGCTTAACGTGCTTTCCGAGGCACGGAGGAAACTTGGTATGTTAAGATGGTCACCCATCCACAGACCAAGGGAGTGTCAGACTCTTATTGACTAAAACCCATCCGTGTTTCCCCAATGCCTTTTGCGTTCCAGGGCCGCGGTGATTCTTTCGAATAAATTCCGCAACCCTGGCAGAAGAAACAAGCTTCTGCCCGCGGTTTTGCGGGCGTGAAAATTATATTCATGGGATTTAACATTTTTGCATGGAATTCTAATGCTTTTTTATAATAAAATTAGCTTAAGTTACTCCTTATAACATCGGTCCAGCCGTTTCATAGATCAGCCGGTTTAAACGGACAGCAAAAAAAACTTTCTTTTTTGCTTAATGTATCGTATATACTTTTGTATGCATTTATTATAATCTATCACTTTGGTATTACAAACAGACACTTAAATATTATTTATTTGTATAGATATTTTATTCGCAAATAAAGATATCAAAAATATTGCTATTTATCTACAAGCAAATATCTTTATCTTTCGTACAAAGTAATCATCTCAGTTTGATCTCCAATCCAAATTGCTAGAACCATAATAAATTGAGATGGCAAAGTAATTTCCAGATAATAACGAATTATGTACCAGTTTTAGACGGTGGCTTCGCCTGCGTGAAAATTGTCACACACGAACGAACTTAATATGGCTAGTTTACACAGTGCGAGCTGCTGACTACACAGTAGACAGTTACTCGGATTGCCTACTCATATGCCAGCAGCTCTGCCTGCCTTAGCCGTCTACACGATGATAGTAGCTGCTCAGTCTCTTGCGAGGCACAGCACACAAAAAATACAAGTTCCGCTCGCATCTGCCTGGCTGTCACTGGCGTGCTAGTCCTGATCGCGTCCGAACGGTGCGAGTGATATCCGTATTGCTGCCATGTGCGTGTTACTGTCGGGTGAGCAGGCGTTCTGTAGTGTCGGACGTAAAAGAATAACACCATTCCATTACTTCCTGTATTTATTTATTTATTTATTATATACTTTATTGTACACCTCATAATAAGAACAGGACAATCATACATAAAATAAGTGCACAATGGGCGGTCTTATCGCACAAGGCAATCTCTTCCAGACAACCTTTGGATGGATTGAACGAAGGGAGATAGATTTAGGGCTGTCAGTGTACAAACGTTTTAAACAATACTAATTAGATATAATAATATAAAATACATAAATACAATACCAATTTGNAGTAGACAGTTACTCGGATTGCCTACTCATATGCCAGCAGCTCTGCCTGCCTTAGCCGTCTACACGATGATAGTAGCTGCTCAGTCTCTTGCGAGGCACAGCACACAAAAAATACAAGTTCCGCTCGCATCTGCCTGGCTGTCACTGGCGTGCTAGTCCTGATCGCGTCCGAACGGTGCGAGTGATATCCGTATTGCTGCCATGTGCGTGTTACTGTCGGGTGAGCAGGCGTTCTGTAGTGTCGGACGTAAAAGAATAACACCATTCCATTACTTCCTGTATTTATTTATTTATTTATTATATACTTTATTGTACACCTCATAATAAGAACAGGACAATCATACATAAAATAAGTGCACAATGGGCGGTCTTATCGCACAAGGCAATCTCTTCCAGACAACCTTTGGATGGATTGAACGAAGGGAGATAGATTTAGGGCTGTCAGTGTACAAACGTAAACGTGTATGTGTCGTAAGAGGCGACTAAGAGACTCACCAGAGAATAGCAGCAGCATTCTTTGTACATTACAACAGCTACACTGTGATCGCCAACCCGCCAACCCGCCTGCCAAGCATGGCAATTATGACAACCCCCCTCTCCCCAGCAGTGGGCATGTTTTGGCTGATATGATGAGCAGGCGAGTGAAAACAAAAAACGTTGAAGTAACTCGGACGCGAGCTACTATCCAACTCGCATGTGGCAGTAACTCGTAAGGTACGTCCATACGATGCGAGTTACTGCGCTGCAGCGCATCCAGGCTTTGGTCTGCCTCTGTTCCATAACATCCAAAATCATTCCTTCATCGGAATACAAGACGTACGAAGATCGTGAACATCCCACCCATACGTACAAAACGTTTCGAATAATTTCACAAGGAGTGGAATTCCCTGTCGTAGTTTGTTTCCTGATAACTTAACAACCTGTGAGTGAATAGGTCACAGGTGTGCTAAGCAAACATCTGAACATACAAAAATTTTTTTAGGTTTTAGGATTAGTATTTTCTGAGAACACTCCATCGAACATTATTGGCTAAGATTTGAAAGAAATATCCAATAACAAAGATAAACAAAAAATAACTAGCAGTTATTATCTTGAGACAAATATCTCTTGGTCTATACGATAGCGGTATTTTCTATGTTATTTGGTGAGAAACTATCAGGTCAATCACCTTATTTCTCTACTAGTATTTTCAGGCGGTTTTGCTCCTGTGGCTTATTCAGCTGTAATCGTGTAGTTTTTTGGAATGAAAAGTCTATGGCACTAGGAGTTGCGCTTCCTTTGAGTGATATTGTTTTCGTAATTGAATCGGTAACCTACTTCTAGAGATTGCTGGGGAGTTTGTTGCGCCACTTCTTCTTCCCAGCTAAAACACTAGGAAGTGGTGACGGACGGGCGTTTTGGGGGACTGTCTTTGTGTAGAATTTTGACGACCAAAAAGTGCTGGCTAATTTGAATAAATTACTTTTGATTTTGATTTTTTGATTTTGCCTCTCTTAAACAAACAATTTTCTTTATACTACACCTGCTTAGAAAGTACCTTGATACTTTATCAAATTTACGGTAGAAAGTACGTCATTGCATATCGAACAAATATGCGGGGAGAAAACGCATCTGAGCGGGAGAGAAAAGTGTATGAAAATCCATTTCTTACGTGGTTTTTCTTTTTTAATTTTGGGTAAGACTATGCGCCGGTAACCTAAATATCAAAAGCCAAAAAGTTTTTACAGTGAGTTTTTATCTCCAAGTTCGCAAAATGACACTGGCCACTAGCTGTGTGTTGGATGGTGTCGGGCTGGCAGTGCGACCCTGCGGCGGCAGGATAAACAATTTGAAAAAAGAACATGTGAAAATTGCAGACGCCATTGGCGCCATTTCCAATTTGTGTGTTGTTTGAGGATTCAGTTTTAACTGCAACAATTTCAATATAAATTTCAATTAGTAAAGATTTCGTTTTTTATTTTCCTTCTAGGTGTAGTATAAAGCACTATGTATCACTCGAGAGAAACTGCGATTCCCGATCTTGGGTGTTTTAAAGCCCTCGCCTACGGCTCGGGCTTCAAACGACACCCTCGACGGTAATCGGTCACTTTCTCCTCTCGGTGAACAATGTACTATTATATTATTAATTTTAGTCGATGAAATGAATTTGTCGTCATTGGTAACAGCCATGTAAGCACATTTTAGTGTCAGAGGCTTTTCAAGTGAGCTGCTTTCCCGGAGGCATAGCTGAAATATAAAAAACCTGTAAAAAACCTTCACCGGAACACCTTCGAGTGCACCTTTTGGTGTTCGCAATTCAGGGTGACTTTAAATTCCTTGACAATCATCCAGGGAGTAAAGTGTGAACAATGTTTACCCAAATGTCCGTGCTTTCGTATTGTTCGTCAAATGGTTAAGCACCTTAAAGTTCTAAATTTGAGCCACACGATAGCTGACAAATGCTTGCACTGTCAGACAGTGCAAGTAAGTCCTTAAAATACCACCTCAGATGTTAACCTACATAGTTCGAAAATGATTTGATGAGTACGATTGATATGGACTTTAAAAAAGACTGACCTCTGAGATTGTTTTGGTGTTTCTTCTCAGGGTAGTCAGCTACGTAACACCGGCCTTTTTTTTTTAGTTTGGTAAATCATCAAATGACTTCTTCCACTCTGGGTGGAGCAGAAAGGCGTCAGACTCTTACTGACTAAAACCCATCCGTGTTCCTTCTAAAGCCCTTTGCGTTCCAGGGCCGCGGTGACTCTTTCGAACGAATTCCGCAACCATGGCAGGCTCTGGCCTTAGCGGGCCCCGTCTTCTATGCTGACATCTCTTTGAGGCGCGCGTGAAACACAACGCGCCATCAACCTGGGCCTGGTGGTGATCGGACAGCGAGCCACTCAACGCTCGCCGTCCGCAGGCCCGCGCCTACGGTGGCCGGGGATCGCCCTGCGACTCCCGACGCCCGGGGCGTCTTCTCCTGTTGCGGCGGTTGGGGCGAAGGCCTTGCCTTTCCCTCGCGCGGCCCGCCTCCTCCTTCGCTAGCATTACTGCTTCGCAGAAGGAGGTGACCGCTTCCCAAGCCTCCTCGCTCCGGACCATGGATTCAACCAGGGCCGGACGCGAGAGGTTGCCGCCGCCGATCGCCTCGACGAGGACACGGCGGTGCTCAGCCCAAGCAGGGCAGACCTCCACCGTATGCTCCACCGTGTCCTCCGGGCGATCCTCACAGTGCTGACACCTGGGCGTGTCCTCCAGCTTAATCCGAAACAGGTACCTCCCAAAACAGCCGTATCCCGTTAGTACCTGCGTGAGGCGGAAGGTGAGGACGCCGTGGCGCCTCTCCAGCCACTCTTCAAAGAGGGGCCTTACCGCTGCAATTTGCTGCGGCAGCGGAGTTTCGCCCCGGCGAAGCGCCTCCACGCGCCACACGTAGACGTGCGCGAGGGCTCTCGCTTCCAGATCCCATAGCGGTAATCCGGCCATGGGCCAAAGGGCCATGGACCGCACGGTCAACGCATAAAACCTCCAGCAGGAGGTAACGTAACACCGGCCTGATCTCGTTTAAAAATGACTAAAAACGATTGACGTGTTAAAGTGTAACCTACTTACAAAATAAATATCATTTATTATTATCATTATTATGAACCAGCGTGAACCAGAACATGCGTACCCACGTATTGAATTAAGGAAACACATAAGTCAGACACATAAACAGTAAAAAAAATCTCAGGGAAGTCTTGAGTTTCCACGTCCAGCAGGTTATCCCGGCCGCCCAATGTTTACATAAGCACATTTAATTTCATAAAACAAACATTAATTTTCTTGGGAACACTGGTGGCCGACTCGGTTCAGTAAGAAATAAAAAAACTTCCCACCAGTAAGTTTGCTTTGTATTTCCTTGAACGAAGTCGCTTATTAAAAATTAATTGTAGATGTGATTTGCTATTCTTGAAAAGTTTAGTTACCTACTTCTGCATTTACTGGGTTATATTAAAGGTTGTTTCAGTTAAATCTCGCAAGTATTATTGTGTTCTTTTCAACACGTTTGATTTGATTTCAGTTAATTTAAATTTATGTAGTTAATGCATATAAATGATGCGTTTTTGCTTTTTATATAACACGTCTTGCTATGGAAGAGCGGAGTCTCCTAATACATGCACTATTTGCCTAAAAGGAGGATCCAATCAAAAACTGTGTTTATTATAACCATACTTGTTTTTACCAATAAACTATTTCATTATTATTATTTTGTTACTATTGGGTTTCATATAGTTAAATATATAATAGTTAATTTTTCTTTGTGTCAGATTTTTATTCAGATTACATGTTTTTTTTAAATATCTGACTTCTAAATAAAATAAAAGTGAGAAGAAAGCCGCATATATGGTGTTCTAGTAGTGTATGTCTGTGTACGGATTTTCGCACTGTAGGTATTATTTGCCATCATACACTGCAAAAGCATGCATTTATTTTACAATCGTTTGTAACTTCAATATTAAATAGAATCATAAAAAAACCTATGTTTAACATAGGTTTTTTTTTATGATTCTATTTAATATTGTTAACAGTTGTTACTAATTATAAACTTGGTCTATTAAAACCAAGAAGTATGTACTCATAAAAAAAAGAAACCACTTCAAAATATGCTGTTAAGCCATAACGGTTAACAATAAAATCACTTAAGTGTCTCTTAATATCTCAAAATGAAACGCTAGCGGAATCAAGATTGCACTGAACATTTTCCACTATCAAATAAATTGGAAAGAATTCTAGACAACGCCAAAAAAAAGTCCTAAAAGAGACATTACGGAGCGTTATCTAAAATCTAAAGTTGTTGCTTCCATAAAAACGTACCTACACGAAGTTTTTATTCAATTCTATCGTTAAAGGTTCAAATTGGCTATTTCATGAAGTGTTATGGCATTTCATGAATTGGTTGACCTCTTCATGATAATTATGCCCACCAACCTAACCTCAAAGACGGGCTCCTCTTTCTGTCTTCAGAGTTTAAAGAAACCTAACATAAATGGGATGACGGAAGCTTAGTTCACTCACTCTAGCTTCCGTCCTCCATTACGAACCTAACACGGATACGTGTCATGGTGTCCTAAGTTCCTTCAAACCTAACCTTCTCTCTACCACATGAAATGGCCAACTCAGCGTTATGGCTACGACACTCAAACTTAATATTTTCTTTATTTTCTAAGACAATGCATTAAGAGCATAAATAACGAATTCCTTAAAAATAGTTAAACTGTAGCGCACTCCTCTAATGTACACTAGTCCGACTTAAAGAATTCAAAGTCAATCGATGGATGCAATGTTTTCGTTCGCCTTCAGTCTGCCCTAACTAACCTTAACTGATTCTTAAAACATGCGAGATTCAATGACTGTGGAAGTGGACAATACATTAGTCAACATCCCAGCAGTGACCCTCTTTCTATCCATACCAACTTTCACAAAGTCCATCTACTATCTAGTACTTATTTTGGTCTTTTCTCTTTGAGGCATCCACATTCATACTAAAAATTTCCACTACGTCTTTTTTCTTATTATTCATCCCACCTATTAACCTTAAAGGTAGGAGCAAACTGTGTCGGACCGCAACGGGTCGGGGCGGGCCGCATCGCAGTGCAAAATGCAAACTTAGCATATGTATTAATGACGGGCCGGGTCGCGACACATTGACGGATAAAATACACTACACTGCCACACGGATCACAAGATTGAAACATTGTCATAATACGTGCGCGGTTGCATTCTCACACTGTATGCTCGTACCTTAACAACACTATGCTATTATTCTACTATCTATGACAACACTAAATTCACCTTTAGATTTTGTTTAAACAGTCAGAATCAATGTAATTGATTTCTATTCAATTCATTTGATTCCAGCAAACAAAATGTTTCAAAATAAACCAATTTGGAGCCAGTTAGTAAATTAATTCCATTTAGATTAGGTTTGGAATTACATAGTGCGATGTTGCCCCAGAATAGATCTAGTAGCATTGAATTCGGTGGTAGCAATCAGTTTGCCGAGTAACACAATTGAGCTTATGTGGCACAACTGGACAAGTAGAGGTTCATTTATTGTGACTTTATTAGTATTTGTTGATAATTAATGAGAATCAGACCATCAGTTTATTAATTGAATATTCGTTTTCACGAGTATTTTGGTTTTGCTTTTCCACCACAGAATCAATACTTTTAATTTCTTTGCAAGTCGTGATAACCTTCATAATATAAAAAATATCATAAATCATTGTCATATTGAAAATTGAGGAGTCTCACTAAAATATAATTATTATTAAAAATACTTCTTTTAAACGATCTCTTAGCAAGCAAGCCACTATTTAAACATGCTTAACCATAAAACCACCCAAATCTTCCGTTTCAAATGACTTACCTCCCTCTTAAAGGATTACGTGCACCCCACAAAACAACTATGCAAAGATCTCGAGCAAAGGACGCACGGGGAGTGACGAACTATCCCCTGCCCTAATTTCCTCTATAAAAATGTGTCAACTAAACAAGACGGGAAGCCGGGTCCATGTTTGCCCATAATTCGCCATTAAAACGGGCTAATTGAGGGAAATGTCGGCTAGAGGAAATTTGGCGGAGTGACTTTCCTTGTAAGCAGAGGTAATTGTGGACTGACGGGGCCTATTGCGTGTTTTGCGCCTACTATATTACCTGGGTGGGGTTCGAGGTGTAAGATTTTGAGATTATGAAAGGTGGCATATTAAATTCCGTTATTGTAAAATGTTTGGTTCGAGATGAGATCCTGAGGCTCGAGACAAAGAGCCATTCTATTAGCGATGCAATGCCAAACTATTAGGGATTTATCACGTAACATTTTGTCAGGGTTTTTCAATCCCATATATTTTTGACATTTACACGATCTCCTTCGACAAGCTACCGTTGGCAGAATGTCACTTGTCTAGAGCCTCTGGTAATGATTGCGCCAGCGCATGTATTATGTTTCATGTATTATTATTTTTCTTCCAGTTTGTGTAAATTATTGATTTCAGCAATTAGGAGTTATTGGCACTTCGCCGTCGATAAATGTATTTTTTTGTAAATAAACAAGCACTTCTCGCCATCAAAGTAATTAGTTTGGCGAGTAAAATTGTAAAAACAAAACAAATAGTGTACCTGTTTAATTAATAAATAATAAAAAAAGACTATTATCTTACAGAGCAAGATGCAGAGAGATCGTGAGGCGAGTTACAACGACACAAGCGATTGGACAGAACTCATAGTGACCACGACCACACTGTTGAGCGAAGTGAAGAAAGAGGGAATGGAATATTAAATCTTTGCCAAGCTTTTGAGCTCGACTGGAACAATAGGCTGATGGTGGCTAAAGCTCGACATGACCTAATTATCAAGCAGATGGGAAGTCGCAATAAACTAAATTTGACACTGTGGTTTTCTTTTTGGTGTGTCGATGGCATTTTAAATGGAGCCTTCTCAGAATTTAGGTACGATATTGACGCCATCAGTAGTGTCCATGAGTTTCAATGAAGAGCAGGCAAAAGGAAACGTGGATATTACGTGTCCTATCGTCTGTGTCAACGCGCCATCGACCCGGGCCTGGTGGTGATCGGACAGCGAGCCACCCAACGCAGGCCCGCAGGCCCGCGCCTACGGTCGCCTTGGGCGTCTTCTCTTGTAGCGGTGGTTGGGGCGAAGGCCTTGCCTTTCGCTCGCGCTCCGCCTCCTCCTTCGCTAGCTTTACTGCTTCACAGAAGGAGGTGGCTGCTTCCCAAGCCTCCTCGCTTCAGACCATGGATTGAACCAGGGCCGGACGCGAGAGTTCACCGCCGAAAAAATTCAGATACACCTCAAAGGCCTGATGCTGTTTTTTTTAACAAATTTTTATAAAAATAAAAACATGATTTTTAACCTTTTGATCCGTCACTCAAATTCTTTGTTTCCACTATCACTTTCTATCGCAGTTTTGTTTCCCTGAACGAACGATCTGAACAGTTGCCAAATGAATGTTTTTTCTTACTTTATTCACATACAATTTTGGACTTTTCGTAATTCATTATCCTCATTGCTACCTCTCATAACCTGAACCATACCCAATAATATAATGTCAAGTTTGTAAGTTCGTCTTTAAATACCGTCTGAACTTCGAGTTCAACGATAAAAACTTAATTCCACTGTTATTATCACGAACTTACCAACTTGTGGAATCCTAGTTCCTTTTACTACTTTTTAGCTTTTGACATTCTTATTCTTACAAATCTCTGATTCGTGTTAGTTTGAAAAGTCTTTAAGTAGATATTTTTTGCTACTGCTTCGGTTAATTGCTTTTATTCTTTGTGATTGTATTTTGCTTGAATCGTGGAGGTAGGTACAAAATGGTGGAAAAGTGACAGTTTTTAAATGGGGTTATTTAGATTGCCCTGTTTGTTATGTGTTTGGGTCAAATTTAAAAGTTTATTTTTTTTCTCTTCGGGGATTAGGCCATCAAGCGTAGGTAATGACAGTTTTGTTATTATATGTATGGTATTTCTTATTTTATATACAACGTATATTTTGAAGATATAATCTATCTGCTTTTAGTGGGAATGTTTTGAACAATACACCATCCAAGTAGCGGTCTCAAAAAAAATATTTTTCCAAAAAATTACAAATATCTCGACTATCTACTAAATGAAAAATAATAGTTTAAAAAAACTAAAAAAAAACACGCTTTTATAGAAAAATCCTACTAAAAAACAGAAAATAAAATTTAATAAATTTGATTAAGAATAGTGTAAAAAAGAAATGAATGTACATTATTGTTAAAAAGCGTGGGGTGCATTTAAAGTGCTTTTTTAAGATATTATCAAAGTGATGATTCTTCTACTCATTATCTGTCAATAAAATGTTTACTACACTATGCACTGTATTTTTTGTTTTTAGTTGGATTTTTCTATAAACGCGTGTTTTTTTAGTTTTTTTAAACTATTTTTGTTATTTTTTTTGTTAAAGGTTAGTTAAATAGAATATGTGTGTTTTTGTGAACAATAAAAAAGTGTGTATTTATGGATAATGTTTTGCTTTGTTAGAATATTTTTTAATTTTAATTAATTAATCCTGGCGAATCTAATAAGGATAATCGAATATTTTAATTGAATTCTTGCATTGTCATCGATCCTTGACAGGTGTGCAAAGTTTGAACTAAATCTGATCGTTCAAAGTAGGGCAAAATCGAGTTCAAAAGGGTCGGTTACAGACAGACACACAAACATACAGGTGAAGCTAATAAAAGCGTGTTAAAAAAGGAAAAAATACGAATTAACACCTGAAAAGAAAATACATTCATATTTTGATCTAATCTTATAATACGGGATGTATTCCTTCCATACCACAAGGTATCTTTATTCAAAAGCGTGTCATGTTATTCGAACGCTATTGATATAATATTTTACCAAAAATATCTTCTGAACAAATTATCGTTACCAGGTTACCTCGTTCCCTTCCAAAACACCAAACTTATGCAAACGCACCTACTTATCCTATCTCGAAAATGAATCAGTTGCCGCCAAATCTAATTGAAACAGTAGACCCAATTCCTGGACCTAAGTATAACCTTCATAGGAGGTAACAGGCATTACGGACCATTTCCTGAGCCATTCAATTATTTTTTACGATCAGGTGGGACAAAATGGCCGACAGATAAAACTGGGATACCCCACGTCCACCTATAATAACCTTCAAGGTATTTCCACGGATCATATTTGAAAAGTTCAGTTATTTTCGCGCGTTTGGCAGGTCTTAATTGAACCACAGTGTAAATTGGACCGGCGGTTAAATTGGACCGTTTTAATGTCTGTTATATAATTTAGTTTGAGAGGCGTCGTTTTTGGTGTTTTTTTCTTTTTAAATATTTTAAATGGTTTATTTATTATAGTTTTTGGATTTTCTGTAGGTAGACCTCTGCCTTAAACTACGGGGTGTGCGTGAAGCGTGATTTTACTAAGAAATAATACAATTTATCTTGATGGAAATTGAAAGCCAATTGAATTGTTAAAAATGAGTGCTTTCCTTTAGTTTGCCATGCATTACATTTCGGATGTTGCAGGATGTGTTTTTTGTCCAAAATCAACGGGTTCAATTCCTGGCTAGGAATACCGATTTAAAAAAAAAAGCAATGATGCAGTTTTAATCAAAATCGGGCTCAAGATTCCTTTCAGTGTTTTTCGATATTCCGCATAGTTTCTGATTTGTCCATCTACGCACACTTCAAAAATTCATCCCATATACATTTAGCCACATTTACATAAAATAAAGGACTTCTTATTAACCATTTACACAATTTTTACTCTGGCGTTGTTAGAGCTAATCGTAAATTAATAATAATAATAATACCGTAAAACCGTTGCAAAGAGATCCATTGACGGGGTACAGCGTATGAAAGTTTTATTTATTCTTATGTAAATCAGTTGCTCTCATTCACTTCTGTGTGAAATGAAAAATGTGTTCTGGTAACCTGGAAAGCGGTCATTCAATCATCATTCATCATCAGCACTCAACATTATGATCAACTTTTATAATTGACTCAGAAATTGCGAAAATGACAACACCATTAATTTTTTTTTGTGTACAAAATGCGATAAAATGAACTGAATACCAGATTTTATTTTGCGATTTCAGGCTTGGTCCGATAGTAAATGTTGTTAATAATGAAAAAAGAGGTACTTGGGTTTTTCGTTTATTCTGTTGTACATCATCTGCCTAGGTTTTTTCCCAACTTTATTGGGATCGGTTTTCAGTAAAACCGGATTCATCTGAATACCAGTATTTTACGTAGAGTGCCTGCGCAACCTACCAGACCTCCGCAACCCATTTACTGGGTAACACGGTACTGTTTGGCAAGACTGTGTCTGATTTTCTGGCTTCTGACAATCTGTAACGACCACCATAGATCTACAAATGACAGCCGGAACCAACGGCTTAACTTGCTTTCCTAGGCATGGAGGGGTTATGCTGGCTCGTTATGTTGGCAAGCGTTGCTTAACCTTGAAAATCAACCCGAGCGGCTGTTATATTCTGTTATGCGCTGTAAAATCGAGTTTTCCGTACAAATGAACGAGATGATCGCGTATTCGCGCGATGATCGTTATGTATTAGGACGACGCCTGCGTCACATTCTTTTGCCTCAATTCCGAAAAAGATCACTTCACTTCTACATTTTACGATGAAATTATCTATTCTAAAAGCCTCCAAAATTATATAAAATCAGCATACAAATTATAGCAAAATTCATTTCCAGTCCAGAATCGATCGGAACATCTAATAATGCTTTCCACTGCGAATATTTGCGTTTGGCTTAAATACAATTAATATTTGTAGGACGATGCCTCCCTGTTTGAGTAGAGGTGGACGGTGTTATGAGAGGGTGAGCTATTTTCAGAAATAGTTCAGGGGATTCGGGTGATTGATCTTGTTTTAATAATAGGTTGAAGTTTCAGAAGTTATGGTGGTTTTTTCATTTTTGTCTGATTAAAATCGATTTTAGTAATAACTAACTTTTATTGTTGGTATATTTAGAAATATAGCAACATAAAGGGAAGAAAACCGGACTTCATGTCATTCTCTACCTTTACTTGACCAACGCGGGTGGTGTATTATTTTGTAATCTTCTGAAATAAATCTCCTTCCCTTCGACATGAACAAAATATCAGGCTTTTTTCATTAAATAAAATTAAAAATCATGATGACTTAATTAAACACTGATTAGCAGATTCAAAATTCAAATGCTTCATAAAAGTAAGAGCAAACAATATAATAAATATTTAAATGAAGCTGAAGGTGTGTAATAAGTTCTTTTTTTCATAAATAGAGTTGCACATTGAAAAACTGACATGGTTGATAATTAACAAGTGAGCAAAAAACTTTTTTTCTTTTAATTCTTGACCACATCTCTCACAAACCAGCCCCATCGCAGGTTCGAACGTTGTAATCAATGTCGTTTGTATTTACTATAGCTGCACTACGCCGCCTCGGCTGCAGTTCGTACCGCGTCGGCATTCACAGGTATTCGGCATTCACTGACGTCCCCGTGATTTACGGTCAATTGCTGAGTTTTTCTGTATATAGGTGTGTTATCTTTCATTGGAGGCATTCGGGAATCATTTTAACTGGCTACGCTTTTTGGATTCGATTGGGAGAATAGTGTTTACTTGAATAAAATAATCGTATACGGTTTTTACGTTTTGTAAATATGTAAGACTATGCTTAACCTAAAGTTACTGAATGTGTTTTCATTCTATATTTATGATTTTTCGTTTTTTTTTGTAATTTTAAGTTATTTTTAATAAGTATAATTATGTTGAGTGTTGTTCTTATTACTGAATACTGTAAGACTTTATATGGGAATATAAAGTCTTACAGTATTCAGTAATTAGAAAGGCCTCTCCATTTCCCAGCACTGGGAAGTGCTGGGAAATGTAGAGGCCTTTCCTCAGCCCCACGATGATGCAGTTTATCAAAGTAATTTAATTTGATTTTCAACTTTTAAAGCCAAAAATTTTTGTATAAACATGAAATTAGCATTTGCCAAATAAAAGCCCCCACGTTTAAAACAACAAAATTGCTCATCCTAACATAAACCGATCCCGTCGTAGTGTGAACGCAGTAATCAATGTTGTTTGTGTTTATTACAGCTGCACTCGGCTGCAGCTTCAGACCAAGAATCCCGGGATGTTCCCTTGTTCCGGATTTACTGACATTTCCGGGATTCAAGAGTCTTTGCCGAGATTTCTGAGATGTTGCTGTTGAGATAACAGATGCTGTCTGATAAAATCACTGACAACTATTATAAATCCCGGGAGTTCTCAGGATTTGCGGGATGCTTTAAAGATAACAGGGTTGTGATTTGTGAGGAGTTGAATTATTAAACCATTAAATTATTTTGGTACTTTATTTATCAGTGAGTTAGTAAAAATGTGATGTTTAATTTGTAGAGTAGTACTAAGGGTAATAAGGCAAAAAAATGTGATTAATTTATGTTTTTCCTAACATAATCTTAAACAAAAGATGAATAGAATAATAATATGTCCGTCACCGGGCTGTATCTCATAAATCGTGTAATTTTTAGAGTGTGTATTTCTATTACAATTAATAATGAAAATACAATATAATTCAATATTGAAGCACAAAAAACGCACCTAGCCGGCTATTACTTCAAATTCTTTACTTCCATGGTGAGAAAGAATCTAGTCTATACTCAGTACTCAACAAAGAATTGCCATCTATACCTATTAATTCTACAGACATCTATAAAGCACATCTGACCTCATAGATCTGCTTTATCTACCCATTATTTTGTACTGATTCTAGTAAGATTCCCATTTTCGTTCGAGTAGGATTGTAGGATTATTTAAATAGGTTCTTTTAATTTATTGAATGTCGCTTCAATGGTATAGTGTTCGCTACAAGTCTAGGATTCAATTACCGAGTCGGGGAAGAAGGGTAGTGCAATTGGGGAATGCAATTCCATTGGTGGCAATTTCTCGTTTCTGAAGCTGCTATTGTTTTCGTAAGCTTGAAGGAAGTTGCTTGAAACGTTTATTATGGCTTTAGTCATAGCATTGTTTCAGGGTTGATATTTCAATTTCCAGATATATTTAACCTGAGAAAAAAATGGTGGTCTGACAGTTTTTGTGTAGAAAATACCGCAACAGTATTTTTTAGGGTTCCGTACCCAAAGGGTAAAACGGGACCCTATTACTAAGACTCCGCTGTTCGTCCGTCTGTCTGTCTATCGGTCTATCACCAGTCTGTATCTCATGAACCGTGATAGTTAGACAGTTGAAATTTTCACAGATGATATATTTCTGTTGCCTCTATAACAACAAGTAATAAAAATGAAATAAATTTAAAAATAAAAGGTCATACAAGAAACATGTTTTTTTCGCCTTATGGTACGGAACCCTTCGTTTACAAGTCCAACTTGCTCTTGGCCAGTTTTATTCTACAGTCAGAAAATATCTAACTGTTGAAAAATTTCCGTTTAGTGGGATTGTATGACTACGCTCAGATTCAAACGAAACCATTCTGTTAGAGCTTATGTTGTTTGAATATTGTATTTATTATGGAATAGCCAAACTGGAGCGATCATCCGTACCCTGAAGAAGATAGTCTGAAGTAGCGACCATGTATCGGAAGGAAGACGCAAGTGTTGGAAGGTCTCCCACAAGATGACAAACTGATGATTTGTCCAGACAAATCATCGGTCTCCTCGGTCTCCTCGGTCACCTCCAGAGAAGAGAAGTGAGAAGCATAGGATCAGTCGATGTGGCGGCAGTTGCGGAAGGTCTATGTTACAGAAGACGTCAACCTACTGAAATGATGATTATGGTGATCGTCTGACTTTCGACCTCATCATCATCTTCCTGCCCTTATCCCATGTTACGTGGGGTCGACGCAACACGTTTTTTTCTTCCATTCTGTCCTGTCAGCCGTCACGCTATCACTTACTCCCTTTTCATAAATATCACTTCTCACGAATCCATCCATCTTTTCTTTGGCCTCCCTCTCCCTGTCTATCCATCCACATTTATATTCATAACTCTTTTACTTCCATGCATTGCATCCCTGCCTAATCTGACAATGTCTTTCTCGGTCAATAAGACAAAAACTTCATCTCGAGTAATAGTCACACCGAATAAATGAAACCTTACACGAGCTGCTAGAACTAAGTTTATTTTCTAGACTCAGTTGGGAATTCAGACTTTAGAAACTACTAATTATATTAATTAGGCTGACGTGACTACAGCTAGGGATCACGTTTTAAGAAAGACAATAGGAATAGGGCCTTCTTGGTAACAATACTTTAAGAACCACGTTTCATATTAATTAAAATCAAGTGAACATTTTAGAGTTGGTATTATGAATATAAGAATAAGAATAATAAGAAAAAGAATAATAGGATTGAGAGTAAATAAATAAAAAAGAAAATATCTTTATTCCATAAATACTTAACTAACTATATACACTAGAAATAAAAATAAAAACTCCTAACTAAATAAATCCTAAAATATGGCGTCAAAAAATTCATCCGCATCGCTGTTGACTGGAAGTGTACCCAAAAGACTGGCGGCATTTCCACGTTGTATGGCAAAAGAAAATATAGGTTACAAATTGTGTGTTATACAAGAGTGTTTAGTTTCTTTAAAAACAAAGCATAAAAGAATTTTCAAAAAATAAAATAATGAAAGAAATATTAGACCTAAACGATGAGCCCAAATAAAATATGCATGGATTATGCGGGGAATTATAGGGAAAATAAAGGGGTTAGTGATAAGATGAAATGGGAGAGGAAAAAAGAAGAGGAGCCAAGTGAAATTAGATAAGGACTAACAAAAGTAAGTAACTTGTGCTGCAGCCCTACTATGACGTGCTAATGCCGATGATATAAACGGGATAGTGCTATTCGCTATGTATAGCTCCGTCTCCCTCTAAGAGCGGAATCATGATCATTTTAAAAATTCATAGTAGGGCCCCAGTAATAATGGTATGAAGGCGGACTTAATGCAACAAGGCATACTATACCTTTTTTTTTTTAAGGATGGGAAATCATCAAATGACTTTTTCCGCTCTGGGTGGAGCGGAAGGGCGTGTCAGACTCTTACTGACTAAACCCATCCGTGTTCCTTCTAAAGCCCGTTGTGTTCCAGGGCCGCGGTGACTCTTTCGAACAAATTCCGCAACAGGCATTCTATACCTACCAGGCCAATTTTGGATTAGAAAATCGACACTGATAATTATGATCGTATGATAAAACCTAAACATTAATATTAAGCCTTATTCGACAGAATTGATTGTGTCCCGAATTCATTTTGACTGTACATTTCTTAAACAATTGTGTACCTCTGAATTCGTTACCATTGCAGCATTGTATTAATCTCAAGGATAGAAGGTTGTTAGTCAGCTACAACCACCCGATTCCTTTACCAAATCGGATTGACAATAAGCCGGAACATCACGAAAATGAAAGAGATCCAGAATAAGTTCTTCATCACAACGAAATGAA
Source organism: Mamestra configurata (assembly GCA_002192655.3). Classification (NCBI taxonomy): domain Eukaryota; kingdom Metazoa; phylum Arthropoda; class Insecta; order Lepidoptera; family Noctuidae; genus Mamestra; species Mamestra configurata. The sequence goes on from NDFZ01005047.1 coordinate 17,786, forward strand.
ATTTCAAAAGCGTCAATTATAACTTCAGTGTTGCCCTTTGTTTCTTCAAATGTCCACCGCTCAAGTAATTTGTACCTTGTTTACAAAAGTTTTCTCATTTCATGTTTATCCAACCCTCTGAGAGGCTTAATCAAATGCTTTGAAAGCTTTATGAGCAAAACTTTAGGGACTTGGATGAATTAAAAGAATCGTTGACTTGAAAAATATTGTTTTTTTTTGGAGCACATGGCCTTAGTAATGTGTTAAGAGTTGCCAGCGTAAAATTTTACCCCAAAAGTTTGGAGTTCGAATTAAACAGGGTTTTGTATTTCGTTCGTGCTTTATAGGTCAAATGTTGCCATTTATGAAAATAAATTGATTATGTGGTTATAGATGATGTTTGCTTTTTAAATTAACATTTTGCATTGCAAAGTTTGTTTTCAGTAATGACTGCCATTTACCGTGTCAAAGTCAATAATACACCTGTATGTATTAATTATGAAAATTGTACTGTACCACTCGCACGTTGGCGTTCGCGAGCCGCGATATGGGACTTGCATCGCAGCGCAATCGGTAACCAGCGCATCTTAAATGCCGTGGGATCTTCTCCGATAAAAACGTTTGACTAAAGAAAAGTTCCAGAGCAATTTTAAAATAAAAATATCATTGTTTACTTTAGCGTATGTAGAATAAATTTTATTAAAATATATGCCTCAAACCTCCTGTGTCATATTTTTAAAATATGTTAAACTTTTTGCTGAAATCCTAGCAATTTTATTTTTCATAATTAAAATATGCTATAATACACATTTATAAAAAGTTGAAAGTAAAGTAAACTATATATCCTTTAAAATGATAATTACATATTTGTATTTCATTCATGAGAAGTGTATTAAATTAATTTCTGAACACAAGACTCCTCGGTCCGACTGCTGCGGACCACATTACATATTTCGTTGAATCTGTTTAAAAATATAAACGTATTGTATTTGTTCCATGTAAAAATGTTTTAGTTACTAGTTTCATTAAAATAATTATTTAGAATAATAAGTTATTCTAAATAATTATTTTAATGAAACTAGTAGGTAACTAAAACATTTTTTCTCGTACATAAAGCTTTCTACAGTCCGTTGGTTATTTTGAGCTTAATATTTGTTTTGTTGATTAAACAAAATAATAAAACCAATTATTTGATCAATAGCTTGGTGAAACAAAAACAAAATGATTCCTCATTTTATTTTATTTTTATTTTTATTTTATTTATTAGGGAAAACAAACAGTGACACATTACATGTTTTATAAAACAATACAAAAGAAAAGGATCAAAAGTGTCACCAACAACATTTTCCACGTAATACACATAAAAGATCTTTGCAAAGCATGCGATTGTAACTAAAGGCCTTAATTAAATAAACAAGAAAAAACATATATTTTTTTAAACAATTAATTGTTTTTTGGGTGCCTATTATCAAAACTAAAGCGAAATTTAATACTAAAACGAAAAGACAAAAAAAAAAAGCAATTAAATAATTATTAAAATTAAAATAACTAAAACTAAAATGATCCACTACTGACCTAATGTTTTGAGTACATTATTTTTGAATTTACCAGCAGAAAGAACAAACATATCAATGTGATGGAAATCGTTATTATAATTCTTGGTTAGTCGACGCAGAGGTGCCCGCTCACCTGCGCGCTGCGTGCGTGCGACAAGGAGTCACTGCGAACAGGGGACGTGCGCGCACCCCGCGCTGAACTGTTGTCCTAGGTACAATGTAACTTATTTTATTGCGGATATCGATACAGTCATATACATTGCTACATAAATCAAATAAAAACACCGTCTCGAGAAGAGTGCGTCTTGACTTTAAATTAAGTAATTTATACTTCCTAAGTAATTCATCATATGATAAAACTGTATGGAAGCATCGGAAATGCATGGCTTTTAGGTATTTTCTTTGAACCTTTTCGATTTGTTCCGAATACTTATTGTAGAAGGGATTGTAGAAGACACTAGCACTGCGTACTCGAGCTGAGACCTTATTAGCGTTTTATAAAGATATAGATAGGTGGAAGGACGCACAAACTGCTTTGCAGATCTCATCACAAAACCGTACATCCGAAAGGCATTATTCACAACTTTGTCAATGTGGGCATCAAGGTGAAGTCTGTCGTCGAGCAATATTCCAAGATCTCGAATAAGGGACACTCTCGATAATTTAATATTATCCAAAGAATAAGGGTGCTTAAAAACATTCTTATTCTTCGTAAAACTGATACAACAGCATTTAGGTAGGCTCAGTTGTATTTTATTAAATCTACAATAATCACCGAAGCGATCCAAATCTTCCTGTAATAAAATACTGTCTTGCAAATCTTTGATGGGCCTATAAATTTTGAGATCATCAGCATAGAGTAGAACTTTAGAATTACGAAAGCAAGTATTAATGTCGTTAACAAATAAGACGAATAAAAGGGGTCCCAGAATCGAGCCCTGAGGCACGCCGGAAGTCACACTAATGGCTGCAGCAGATCTGAAACCGTTGATTACGACTCTTTGAGTTCTGTTCGCAATATATGAAGAGAACCACCGGAGTAAATCACCACGTATTCCGTTAAATGAGATCTTTTTCAGAAGAAGCTCATGATCAACCTTGTCGAATGCCTTTCGAAAGTCAGTATAAATGGCATCTACTTGAATACGAGAATCCATATTACCAAATAAATAGTCCATGAAGGCCACCAAATTGGTTGTAGTTGACCTTTTCTTTACGAATCCGTGCTGTTGCTGGATTATGGTGTGATGAAGAATAGGATACACTTTATCATGGACTAACCTCTCGAAAAGCTTCGGCAGGGCTGACATTATGGATATGGGACGATAGTTCTCAACATCTTGCTTATTGCCCGATTTATGAATTGGAGTTATATTTGCACTCTTCCATACTTCGGGAAAAACTCCTTGTGCCAGTGATTTATTGAACAGAATATGTATGGGAGTGCAAATATTCCTTGCGGTAGCTTTGAGAAAAGTGACTGGGAGACCGTCAGGACCTGGACCTTTTGTTGAGTCTAAAGAATTGAGAGCCATCAATATCTCATTCATGCTTAGCTCAATTTTACAAATGAGGGAATCGTGCTCAGATGAATCCTCACTCGACGACACACTTGCCCTGGATGATTGCTCATAGACTGAATTAAAGAAATCAGAAAAAAGGTTACAAATTTCCTCGGGGTCATTGGTGCGTTTATCTCTGTATTTCATATCAGAAGGTATACCCGTAGAAGATTTCCGATTGGCTATATACGTCCAAAATGATTTTACATTACTGCGAATACCGTCTTCAACAGATTCCATATATTTTGAAAAGCAGGATTTGCATTCAGCTTGAAACCTAGACCTATATAGTGAGAATTGTTCATAATCAGAGATATTTTTATACACCTTCCATTTAACCCAAGCCTTTGCCTTATTTTTATAAATATGTATCAGCGAAGGTGAAAACCAAATCGGATATCTCCGGGATTTTGATTTAACGAGTGGAACGTAGGATTTAATTATACTAAAAATTGTATCATAGAATTTAGTCACAGCTATATCCACGGATTTTTCCAAGCCAATAAGCTCATTCCAATCAATCTCACACAATTCTTCATTTATTTTCTCGTAATTAGCTTTATAATAATTTAATCTTTTCATGGGCTTTCGAATCATATTTTGATGGGAGTGTTTATATGGTATTAATATACAGAATTGTGGGTGATAGTTGTCGAGTTGCAACAAACAGTCGGCGGGACGGAAAACAGAACATTCATGGTTACTGATAGCTAGATCCAATATTTTACCACTCGAGTTTTTTACAATGTTGTACTGATACGCATTTAAAAAAGACATAAATACCCCAAGATGTTCGCATATCGTGGAACTGCCGCTAGAAACTAATCCTAATATATTGTTATTATAGGGTATCCAGTCAATATTAGGTAGGTTGTAATCACCCAAGAGATAAAAGTACTCCACGTTAGTCTCGCTAAGTATAGGTTGGAGGAGGTCGAAGTATTGAGCATAAATGGATTCAGATGTTCTAGGAGGAATATAAGCCGCCCCAACAATTTGATTCTTTCCCCTGGTTGAACTTGGAAGTCTAAGGAGAACGTGTTCCAAGTTGGCCTCTAGAGCAACCTGAGAAGCCACTCTCACTGAGCGCAACTCCTTCAGTACCGCTACAAGGACACCACCTCCATCCCTTCTACCCGTGGCTGTACGGTCTCGATCGCACCTATGTACCACGTAACGAGAATCAATGAACTCGCTATCAAATATTTCGGGTGTTAACCAGGTTTCAGTGAGTATAATAATGTCGTAGCAATGTGATAAAATATTCATGTATAAAATGTGCAGCTTAGTGCGAATCCCTCGACAATTTTGATAGTAAATAACTAAATTATCCGCCATCGAGAAAGTTAACCTTGTAATAAGTTTTTAAGCCAGCTTTACACGCTTCCATAGTAAATACATGATATTTTAATTCAATTGAGCATAATAATAATGTCGAAACTGAATAACAGACAAGCACACAATTTTCCGATATATATCCAGTGCAAACAGAAATCCGCAAAACCAAACAGTGAGTGTACGAGCAATAAAGTATACTAGTTTAGATAAAAAACATTCATCGACAGATACAGCACCTAGAAATCGAAGATACAGTAAACACGTCATACTCGTATATATTATTTTAACATTGAAGCAACAATAAATCAGCAGCAGATTAACAGTTGTAATTTGAGTATAAATTATATAAATATAAAGTAACAGTAACAACACATTTGTTAATAAGAGAAAAATTAAAATGTCAATGAGAGTGAAGGAATAATTTAAATATTTGTTTTTTACATACAAAAACATTACACGGTTTATATCGCCAAAAACTACGAAAACAATATACAGATTGAGCTCTACACGGATAACCTCACTTTTCGTTACCGGGAATAATAGGATGGCCACCCAGGCCGGGCTTGATCTTAGCAATGTCGCCTGGAGATCTGATTGCGAATGACTTAGCTCCTTCTTTCTCACGAGCGAGTATGGTTCCGTGTTTAACCCACAAAAACCGGTAATTATTCGCTTTTGCTGCATCCCGGCACTCACGAAATAATATTTTGTTTTTCAAAGTGAGATGTTCGTGCATATAAATAGAGAAAGACGTTCCCGGTAAGCCCAGTTTTGCGGTATTGAGTCCCTTGTTTAAACGGTAAGCGCTTAGAATATTATCCCGTAATATGCGTGAGTTCAGTTTTACAGTAATATTTTTGGGTTTATCATTATCTCGGTGTGCGTGTGAAACCCGGTGTATTGAAATTATGTCGCTCTGCTTCAAATTGCAATGAATGGTGGAACCAATGTTGTTCATCAGAGTAACCAGGTCTTCATTGCGCCTTTCAGGAATATTGCAAATCTCAATGTTGCAGCATCGAGCGTTCTGTTCCAGGGAGTCGATTTTAGCAACAAGTACTGACATCGTCTGTTTAGATTCACTGTACTCATGATTTAGTTTACTAAGCTGACCTACTTTTTTTAAAATGTCAGACTGTTCATCTCCGGCAAACCGAATCGAGTCCTTCAAACGGTCAATTTCTAGTGTAAGATTTTTATATTTACTCTCTAGTTCGGAGACACCTTGTTTCAGTACAATTTGCTCGGAACGTAAACAATGAATGTCGTTTTTAATGTCCGTTGCGGTCTGTGTAATTGTTAACAGTTCGTCTTTTATAGATGTTACGTTGTCACATATCTTATTAATGCTGCATTCCAAATCACGCCGCCACTCGTTAAGTGTATTCTTGAACTCCATGGATAATGTATTAATTGCTTCCGACCATTCCGATTCCGGTTGTTTACGTTTACGCACCGGTACACTATCATCGCTTGTTCCGGTAACTCCGTGCTTGTGTAGATCCGAATCCGACTTGGTATTAGGCGAGTGGAACATTTTGAGTTTTGTTTAACTCGAAATATCCAAACAAATGATCGTCACAAACTTCCCAAAATTATTGCAGATCGCAGGATTCGAACTGGGGCCGCGCCGTGTAAAGCTCGTTTGAGAAAAAAGAGCCACCGATTACCACTCGACCATTCGTACACTAAAGAACGTTTCAAAATTATTGTTCTGTAATTAAAAGCTCATGCACTTGACGAATGAACGAATCTTCACTAATGAGTACCTTTGTTTGCTGTCCCCAAGTCACATCCAAGTACCCACACACAGTACTATTAGTCAGTAGTGTTTCACTGTTTTCGATCGAAATTTGGATTATATTTAGTTTATTACATGAACACTTTACTGAATTACATAACACTGAAGTTAGTCACTAAGATGCACCACAAATCTTGCTCGAATAAGAGCGTCTTTATAACTTTTTTTAATTAATTGTTGTGGACACGCAGTACTTAGAGCAAAACTTGAACGACGAAACTCATTATTTTTGACTTTGTTCTACGATAAACAGGTAGTGGTTTTTATTAATTATTTATAAATTATTCACTTCCCGGTAATTAACGGATTTGCGAAATTATTGTTTAATTTTTAAATTCGGCATTTGATATTATTATCCAATTTTGGAATAAAACTCTATGTCATGCATGACAAAGTTCAAATTCTATTGCAGTCCGTTTTTGCGTAGGGCCTTTTTTACGAATTGTCACTTTTAATAAAGAACTATAAAGTCAATACATGTGTTGGTACAGATGGATTGAAATTATCTTGAAATATGATTTTAAGTATAACAACAAATTGTTATAGTTAATCGAACATTGCATTCCATTTCGTTCAAAATTCGGAATTTCGAAAATACAGGATCCTTACGAATTCCACCAATCACAGTTTAGAACATCAAATCCCGATTCGATTCGTTTTTACGATTGAATTTACGAGTGTGCAGTGCCTTAATTTACGATTAAAGTTTAGTTTATATCGATTTGAAATCGATTAATGGCGACTATTCAAATTGCTACTCGATGTTTTATGGCTATAGGAATGAGACAATGGATGCTGCGTTTTATTTAAATGAGGTTTGAAATCAATTTGATGTTCATTGCGTGTTAAGTTAGAGGAACTTGGTAGTACGTAAGTACTGCTAAAGTTACCTATAAATAAATTTAAAAAAGTATATATTCTTAACGTCAGTTCTCTTGTTATCTTTTATGCTTTTAACGGATAAATCCCAAGTTAAGATTAAAGCACAAAACCGATTGATTTGGCACTTAAGGGCCTATATCCACAGGACGTCGATCAGGTGAAATGATGAGAGTTTCTATATTTTTTTTATTTTTATATAAAAATATGTATATTTATATGGATATCCCATCTCAGTTATTAATAACAACTCTCATCGCAGACCTATTTGCTTATTCTATTTAAGTTATGATTATTTAAATAGAATAAGCGAATAGGTCTGTAAAACCACATTAATTCGCCCACGAGTACAAATTAAATGACCGTCAACTATTTTTACTTCGACCTCCCAAACTTAATTTAGCTTTATAAACAGACTACTCTAATTTTATCACAAAATCGAGTCCAATTTTATCACGTGCCTTTATAAATATAATTATCTTACACCCGTATATTCTGGTAACTCGCTTACGGGTCTAAATCCTGGATATAAACCTAAACCTAGATTATCTTTACACAAGGTCGCCAGTTTAGGCAAGCAAGACTGTGGGAGATATTTTTCACGGTTTAGATATGCGGGAGGACGATATTGTTGGTTTGTGAGGAAGGCTTCGGGTTTCAAGCTTTCATTTGTATCTTTTAACAGTTTAGATTATGTTCTTAATAAATAAGGTCCCACTAAAATAGATGTGCAAACTTGTAGAAATCATCCAGACCAGCAAAAGACAGTGGTAAAAAAATATATGAATAACGCAGTAGATCCTACAAGAAAAAAAAACCGGCCAATTGCGAGCCAGACTCTCACACGAAAAGTTCTGTACCATAAACCGACAAAAACACGTATCTGTATGGGAGAATTCCCATACAGATACGTGTTTCCCTTTATTTTTTAAATTTTATTATTTGTTTTTATAGCGGCAACAGAAATACATCATCTGTGAAAATTTCAACTGTCTAGCTATCACGGTTCATGAGATACAGCCTGGTGACAGACAGACGGACGAACAGTGGAGTCTTAGTGATTTCAAAGCCCAATTTGGGGAATGAACCCATGTCGGAGATGTCACGTGATCACGAAGTGAGATGTCATTCTATCTCGATTATATGATTGACAGCTCACCTCGTGATCATTTCACCCAAGCCTTCACTTCGACATGTTTACAAAATCGACCGGCAAATACTTTATCATTTTAAAACATAGGCTATTTTTATACCAATGAAGCAAAGTCGCGAAAATAAGCTAGTCTTTTAATAAGGACAGGGAGATTTTATTTCTGGATATTTGTCTCACATTTATAGAACTCGTATTTTAATCTCAATAGAACACACTAAATAGAGGAGCTCGTGGCAAAAAAATAACAGCCGTACGGGTCGATTAAGGTTAAGCAACGCTTGCTGAGGTTGGTCTGTGGATGGATGACCATCTTAACATGCCAAGTTTCCTCCGTGCCTTGGAAAACACGTTAAGCCGTTAGTCCTGGCTGTCATTTGTAGATCGTTGGCAGTCGTTACGTATTGTCAGAAGTCAGTAAATCTGACTCCAGTCTTGCCAACGAGTACCGTGAACCCAGTTACAGTTACCAGTTAATGGGTTGTGGAAGTCTGGTTAGCAGCCGCTCCACGTAAAATACTGGTATTCAGCTGTTCCGGTTTGACTGGAAAACGACTCAAATATAGTTGGGAAAGGCTTTTTTTTTAAGGTTGGGAAATCATCAAATGACTTCTTCCGCTCTGGGTGGAGCGGAAGGGCGTGTCAGACTCTTACTGACTAAAACCCATCCGTGTTCCTTCTAAAGCCCTTTGCGTTCCAGGGCCGCGGTGACTCTTTGGAACAAATTCCGCAACCCTGGTGGGAATAGGCTAGGCAGATGATAGAACAAACCTAACTGTATTTTAGATTTTTTGTTGTATTTTAGTTAGGTAAGGTATTTTCTCCCACGCACTATAGAATGTCGAGATACAGTTAGAGACAAAAAGAGGATTAGATTCACGATACGTATTGTTTGTTAGTTCTTGTTAGTTCGATAGATTGGCAGAGAGTTATGAGACATACGACTCGTGTAGGTGCGTGCGCTCAGCTATCTATCTATACTAATATTATAAATGCGAAAGTTTGGTTGTTTGAATGGATGGATGTTGTGGATCTGAATGAAATTTGGCGCAGAGGTAGTTTATAGTCTAGAATAACATATAGGAGGGACTTTTTATCCCGAGAGTATGTTCCCTTGGGACATACTCTCACCTTAATTTTCGACATTCACGCGGGTGGAGCCGCGGGCGGCAGCTAGTTGATTAATAATTTTAAGGGTAATGAATTCAAAGTATTATTTTTTTTTTTTTTTTTTTTTTTTTTTTTAATATGGGTTTGCTCTTGACTCTAGTCTAGGTCATAGATGACAGAGACAAAGTCGACGATGGAGCGAGCTTACCCAGAAGAAGCCTGTTCACTCTAATTTTGAAGAGATTAGGGTTGTATGCGTTCGGAAACACAGACGCAGGCAAAGAGTTCCACTCCTTTGCTGTGCGCATTATAAAAGACGATTATTATTTCTATAAGAGACTTTTTATTTGCAAATAAATCTATTCCATGCTATTGTATTCAAAGATATAATTTCCTCTCACCAAATAAGCCATGCATCGATAAGAGTTTTTATCAACTAAATATCTTAATGTGAAGAATTGTACTTAACATGTCAATATATCATCAATCTTAATAAATAAAATTCTTCCGTTACTGACTGACTGAGTGAGTGACTCAGTGACTGACAGTCAACGCACACACACACACAACGAAACAACTGGTCGTAGAAATCTGAAATTTGGCATGTAGCTCCTTGAGGGGAGCACTCAGAGAGGATTTCCCGAAATTCCTACGGGAACGGGAAAAATCGGGATATAAATAATAAAAATAAAATAACATCAATATTGACCAATAGGTAGCGCTAACCTGTAAATGTAAAACTTAGTTGAAGCAAACATGAAGTGAGCTGTCAATCCATCCAATCAAGGTTGAATGACAGTTGTCACACTCCCAGCTCACCCTGCTTCTTAAGGTGCCAAAATATTAAAAGATTTTTTTAAATTTTTATATCTGTTGCACTCACCTGACGCACCGGGTACATGCACCCAATGCGCCACGATGGTGCAACACGGCTTACCACTGATGACCCCCAGAATGCCGTTGACGCTCCCACGCACTCTGCGCATCATGGACGCAATCCTTTTTCGCAGTATGGTGTTGAAACCATCAGTATGTGCTTCGGCAAACATTCATGATGCACTGCAGTAACGTGGAAGCCCCAACAACATCCTGAAAGCATTATTATACTGAACCCGGAGGGCGCTGTTTGCCCTTTGCGCTGTGAAGTAAGCTGTTATTTCATCTTATTTGTATGGTTTGACACCTCACTTGTCGTTCACTTCGCCTAAGTTTTCACTTCGACATCTTTACAGCTGGCTGGACACGGATACTATGACATCTTAAAATCGTCATGACCCCGGTGTGGGAAGGTGATGGAACTATACACGACGCATACTTTTCCAGGCATGAAAATAGGAAAAAAAAATGGGTACATCATAGTATATAGGGCTAGTCTATAACTGGACCAGATTGTTTAAAATCCTCCTATTCATTCACTAACTGCGCTGACGCTCAACAATGCAATCAGAACTCCACAATAAAGTGAAATAACTTCTAGCTCGACATAAAATAAACGCCCTTTGCTTTGTAACCCAATGCAGAACAATTTTAAAACTGCATTGTCCTAGTATTGCCATAGAATAGGAATGTTTAGACGGGAAAGTGTCTATCTATTTGAGCGTAGATCAGCGGAGACGTGCAGAGCTAGAAAAACAAGCTGGATAAAATTGGGCATCGAAGAATTCGTCTACAAAACTCTCAATGTAAAAAGTGTCCAAAAGACTGGCATCGTTGCAACGTGGAATGGCAATGCTGATCTTCTGGGCGAAAAAACATCCAAAAGAATTCCATAAAGTATACGTCGTTCCTGCTGAGACAGATACACTCCACAAGAATACTACGCAACAGTACCTACTTTGGTCCTACCCGTTTAGTCGCATTGCTAAAATGCACAGGCAACCTAAATATCTATTATATTTGGGATATCATGATGAGCATGAAAAGAGCCTCCCCGAGCGGCGCCACGGCGTCTGCATCAAACCACGATTCTAAATGCCTGCCGCATACAGCTACCACTCGATAATTCAGGGTCTAGCTGATAGAATCCCTTTACCACAATAATGATGGGATACTAAAACTGTAAACTAACGGCCCGTTTCAATAACGGATCTACCTTTATCCAACTGTCAAATTAGCTATCAACAGTAGCTAAAACGTCATTTTTGCCTTTGTAACATGACGTTATAATTAGCCACTTGGCTAAAGGTTACGGTACGTTAAGGTACGTTATTGAGATCGGCCGTAAGACATGATTGTCTTGAACTAAACTAATATCAATTAAATAACCCTATTTATGTTCAAGCTCAAATCGTATTTGGGTTGATAATACAAATGAAAGTGCTCAATTCGCATCTGTTCTTTTTCTTATTCTATAGCATTGCTAATAAAGCGCCAAGCATTTTGACGTCGCAAGTGCGCGCCATTTTGTTTTTTTATTGCTGAGCCAGTTTGAGATGAAACTTGAGTTGTTTTTTATCGTTGTCAGTAAATAAATGTTTTTAAAGTAGGTCCTTTGGGCTACTTAGAGATTCTATCATTTTTGCTGCTGGAAAATTGCAGCTTTTCTTTCCTTTATGTACCAATAATTAAAAACGTGCTGCAATACACATATCTACAGATTCTAACGTTTAAAACAATGCGTTGGAAAGTTCTTTTGTTCGGTTTTTTTTTCTTTGCAAACCAACAAGTGAGTCTGACTCGCATATCGAGGGTTCCTTACAAACTAGTATGTAGTCGTTGTATCAGAATATATCGCATTAATGGCCGTCCTTTTTTATTGCATTAACTTAGGAGCTTGATTTTGAGGTTCAAGGGATCGTGGACTTCGCGTTCTTGAGAACAGGGGTCTTGGCAGACTGACCAACCCACGGACAACGAAGTGATCTAATAATTTTCCTATTGAGGTACGGAACAAAAACATAAAAGTAGGAAATCAATTCAATAGTTGCACCACAATTGATTGTACGCACAATATCAAACTTACTCTAACAACAATAGAATTCACTTCCTACTCGCAATCGGAAATTATGATTTAATCATCAAGCAGGTGTTTTAGCAGTTTTTGTCGGAGTTAGGAAGCTTATGATACTTACCTTGCAAGGTTGAGAACTAAGAATGCGAGAATCATCTAGTGAAACGAGGTGTTACGGAAATACAAGTGAAGGAAAAATGCTCCAGTGAAGTACGGTTGAAGCTCGTATGAGTTTGTGACGATATTGTAATCCAGCTATCAGTCTGCCTAGTCTCAAGCCTATGAGCTCAACGATACAGTAACTGGGTAACACGATGAGGTCTAATATAAAAAAAAACTATTTTCAGTTTAACCTAAATGTTTTGCTCTTATCAACAACAAAACCCATCCTCACTTTAACTAATTTAATAAAATTAAAACTCCATCACACTGCACCAATAAAACAAAGTAGATAAACATGTAAACTTATCTATACGTCACTTTAGTGCTGGGACATTAATTCCCAGACCGATTTCACGGAATAATATTCACAGAAGCTTCATCCAAAGTCGGACAAAGGTCTCCCCTAAGAGATCTTATTCACCACGTTTTTTCAGTCGCCGTCGATGCGCGTTGCGCTATTGCGCGTTTTCGGCACTGCTAAACTTAACAAGATCAAAAACGAAAACGTTTATAACCTTTTGCAATGCATTACAGTTGCGTGCGACTTGTTTTTTTTCTGTTGATAGGTACTCGGTTGATCACTATCCCACCTATTGGTAAAAGATGATGTAGTCGAAGATGGAGCACGCTTGCCTACCTAGGGTTACCACGTCGACTGGTCCTATGCGTCTCGCATCACGTGTCCACCCGCGGCTTTCACCAGGTCTACGGACTACCTAGTGACAGGCCTTTCAACGCTCATCACCACTTCATAACCTTCCGGCTCCATCCACTAACCGTTTCGAAAAAGCTCCGTACAATGAGCGAAAACGCAAACCCACATAGTCACGCTCCACGTACAGAGTGTGCATGCGCACTTGCGGATGGCATTTAGCAGAGATATGTGTGAGTTTATATGAGCAAACAAAAATCTCAAAAAGACAAATGTCTCGTGGTCAATAAAAAACATTTTAACTGTCCGACAGTCACAATTCACCTCACAATTCGTCACCTTGCTGGCCCACAAATTGAGTCGTATTAAGCAGCTCCTATGAGCGCTTTTACTTGTTGCATGCAGCTGACATTCTGTAGTGTGATATGCTGTGTTAAAAGCACCAATTTAATTACGGCTCGCGACCCGAATTGGGCCGAAAGTATAACTTGATGCGCATCATGTTCAGCCGTTATTAATAATTAAGTAAGGTTATTGCATAAATAGCATAAATTGAGCTTGAAATTAATGGAAAATATTGGCGTGCATCGCTTACTATACCTATAATAATTCAAAAGTGAAGGGATTATTTGTACTGGCAAGTTTTTCAAATTCAAAAATTAATAGTACTTGATTAAACCTAAATCTACATGGTCACTAGCTACTGCTGTGTCATAAGTATCAATGTAGGTTTATGTGAAATAAAAAAAAGTGTATGTGTCAGCTCCGACGCACGACTGGAGTTTACTCCTTTAGAACTATTAATGTGCAGATTATGTAAAAAGAGGGTATATGTTTGTATATACACACAGATACATAATCTCGAAGTGAAAGATGCGCAAAGTACGTTGCACAAAGGAACGTAAAGCCTCAATTTTTGTTAACGCTCGATTTTACTCCTCATAAATGTTCATTCTGCGGGCTAAATATGAAAATCGTTTCTTAAGGAGTAAACTCCAAAAAAAGATTGAACTGAGCCCGGTTCGAGGTTGTTGTTTTCAATGGAGAGGAACGGGTAAGTAACTTTTCTCCATAAGATTTTTGATAAAGTCCTGAGAAAAACAAAAACCAAACGAATATCAATCTCCATCAATATTTGAACGTTAGCTAGATGGCCTCAACAAAGTGAGCCCCAGGGTTGGTTATTGTGAAAAACAAGCAAGTAAGACGAGTGAGAGAGTGAGAGGTGAGTAAGGACGTACTCAGCTCAAAGTTTCTTAATTTAACCCAATAATTCTCTGATTGGAACTGTCCTCGGGTTCTTAAAAAAGCGACATTCTCTCAGTGGTATTTGTGAAAACTTCAAAAAAGTATGGGATTGATAAACGCTGTCGAAATGCCACGCAATCATTCTTTTGTATTTCAACGATCGCATTCGCTAATACATTGGAACTTTGTCTAGCACCCTTCTAACAGGATAATCCTTATCATTAATCCCATTCTCCCCTAGAAATACTTACACAAACTAAAGTTTCTAATAAACTTTTTTCAAAAACAAAATGTACACAGTGTACTCGAATTCCAATCGAAAAAACGTCTAAAGCTTGCCACACGCTACGAGTACGTAATGAACGCATCGACCTACTTAGTCAGTGGTACACTGTGGCACTGTTGGGTACTCAGTTTTTTAATTAAACATTGTCTCGTCGCAATCAAGACGGTATATCAAATAGTAATACTAGCGGGGAGGGGTATGGGTGAGGTTGTATTGAAAGCGAGCTTTCAATGTTTGTTATTCGACGAAGATAAAAACAACATCATCAATATTTCAGCCAAAGACGTCAAAAAGGAAGCTAATTAATTATTATACCACAATTTTAAAATATCTCTATTACTAGACATAAGCCTCCCCTAAGCATGGCACAATCATGTAATCAGAAAAGAATGAATATTTATCTGGACAACATTTACAAAAACTTTATTCTCTAGTAAAAAAATAATGTACAAATGCAGACTTAATGCCTTAGGCATATTCTTCCAGTCTCCCTTAGAGTGGTGCAGATACATAATTATTATGACAAGGAACAAGGAATTCTCACGATGATTTTCAAAGAAGCAAGTCGTTGACTGCATACGACTCTCCCATAACGACAGATCCTTTAGCAAACCCGCTTCCCAAATCGCTCCGCTCATGGTATAGCCTCGTGCCAACTCCGCAGTCCATTGTCACCGGTACAATAGTCTGATTAATGCCAAACAGGCACTAAGATTGGCTCTGTACAATGTCTCTGTTTACGCCGATGATGGTTTTCGTGATTTACGTGTGTACGCCGCCTAAAATATAAGGGCTTTTGTCTTACGGAAATCTTGTTGCGTCTTTGTGTACTGAGCTTGAATTATGATTATGGGTTTTCGAGATGTGTGTTTTAAAGGATTTTTGGAATTCAGGGATTCTGATTATGTTGCGTCACTTAAGCGCCTTAAACTTAATAGCTAACTAACTGAATAAGAAACTTTACAAGTGATTGTTAAAGGTTGTTCGCCCAGGTTGGTCGGTTGTTGATTATTGCGGGGTGTGACTCATTTACGGGTTGATCATCCAGGTAAAGTAGAGAAGAAGACCGCTCGAATTTAATTGTAGCCCGGGCCTCGAGTCTGGGTAGAAACTGTGGGATTTTAGTCGGTATGAGTCTAACATAACCTTCCGATCTGCCCAGATGAAAAGGATCCATGAGCATTTTCCCACCAAAAAATAATAATGAAGTAAAAATATTTTTACTACCCAAAAGGAAGGTATCCATGAGGATTTCGCCTCCATAAAAATATAGAGTATTTATTTATTGATTAGGATCGTCAAAAAAGCATACACTGTAAGATTATCATAACATTATTAATAAATTATTATAGTGCTGCAACACTTACAGACTGGAAGAATATTTTTAAATAACACCAAAGTTAGTTAGACGACTAACTGTTTTAGAACAAAATCTTAATTGGTGGTTCTAGGTTGGTTAGTGATTTGGTTGACGTTTATTGCCGGGTAGCTGTGTGACCACACAACTTAAGCGGTTCAATCTTATTATTTAATTATGCACGTGACATTAGCAACGAGGTTTAATTTTCTGATTTGCAATTGGCACACAAGAGACTTTGAGTTCAACAAGACATTAAAAGCATTTAAACAGGCTAAAGACATAGATCTTTGAAATTCTAATAACCTAACCACAAGCCCTTGAAACTCAAGATTGTGATAGAAAACACAAGCACAAGCCATAGTTCGGTTCAACATAATATGTAAATTTACAACAATAGACTACCTAGAATACATTTAGTATATTGTTCTAGAGTAAATATCTTAGTCAAATAGTCGCTGTTTGTTAGACGGTCTGTTGACTAGGTGTCCTAGATTTGAATTCGAAGTTCTAGATAATGAAAACGACCAGGGAGTAGGAGATTTTGGCCTCAATTTAACCACCACCAGCTATCCTGGCGTCTTTAAAGAACACCTCGGAACCCCTTCTATGCAACACTTTTTTCTTCTTTTGAAGTCTGGGGACTGACCGGTATTACAGGGCGTAATGTAACATGTTACTAAGCGAGCATTCGTGTAGTCAGTACGTGGAAACGAGCACTAACACGCGTATGTTACTCGGATTTTAGGACAGCGTATTGTAACATGCTCGCTGCGAATAGTACAGTACTGCCCGTAACACCGGTCAATACCCACCTTTAGATTATTTGGGCCCAGTAGGTGGCTACGTTAATTGCAGCATCGGTGGCATTAATTAAATCCCCAAAAGTATAGGTTTATGGGTACTTAGTTCAGAACAGGAGCACCGCACTTACATTGGATACCCAATGAGTTTATATAGATAACCCCATTTCGTCAAATTGTGTTGTGTGCATCGCTTGTTGGAACACATCTCTGGGTAGACTGTAAACAGTTCCTGCCACTCGAGCCCCTGAATCTCCATGCCAGGCATCACGTGATCACTGTGTGGAATCATTCAGTTGGCGGACAGAGTGGGAACTGTGAGCGTCCTTGGAGAAACCGATCTACCTAGGTAGGATTTAGGGAGACTCTGTCTACCTGAGTTGTCCAGAAGCTCTAAATGAAGTCACACTCTATCAGCGACAAAAAGTGGTGATAATTATTATTTTAAGACGTTATAGTAGGCATGTGCACCGCTGTAAACATGATAGAACCGAAATACAACAAACATTCATTTTTCATAAGCAGTGCAACACAATACCAAAATGCACTTCCTACAATTCAACTGAATTACAACTGAAAATTAACATTAAAATAATATAACAGCGATACAAAACTGACTAAAACATAGATTTAGGTTATGAATTCCGTTTTGCTACTGTTCGCAACACTATCAACCGGAAACGGATGCTAACAACACAATTCCGAACACGGAAATGCTGTGTTTGCTATCACTTCCTGTCATTCGGATGTGCTTTGTAGTGGTAGCGAAAAAATGTTTGGAAGGTTGATATATGGGCTGGAATCCTTGTTAATATTCATAGGTCAAGATTGGAGCATTTGTTTTTCAGTTTGAGGAAACAATGGAGTCAGTTTTGATTGATATGCTGCTGAATAATATTATATTGCTGGGGTTATTCAAAGCGGTATTTCATTGAAACTTGCCAGTCCTTGTTCTTGGAAATTCATCATCTTCCTGCCCTTATCCCGTGTTACTTGGGGTCGGCGCTACACGACTTTTCTTCCATTCTGTCCTGTCAGCCGTCACGCTATCATTAACTCCCTTTCCTTTCATATCACTCCTTTCACAATCAATCAATCTTTTCTTTGGCCTCCCTCTCCTTGTCCATCCATCCACATTTATATTCAAAACTCTTTTAAATACATGCATTTCATCCCTCCTCTTCATATGACCATACCAAGATCAGCGGAAATTAATCTTGGAAATTAATTAACCGATTTTAATTAAAATTAATTCGCATATGCAAGTTACTTAGTACTAAAAACTAAGTTATTAATTTTTGAAAAAACCTGAAACTTTCTTATTAAAATAGGTCCTGCCGGTCGATTCTGTAAACATGTCGAAATGAAGGCTTTGGTGAAGTGATCACGAAGTGAGCTATCATTCCATCTTGATTCACCCAAGCCTTCACATCGACACATGTTTACAGAATTGCACTGCAATTCTTCTTCGTGACGTTAGCAGTAGTTTGAATATGATTGTCCTAGAACATTGCCACTGCCACGGCAACATTAGTGGCAGCCCACAGGTCACTTTGCATACTTAAAGGGAACGTAGAGGTGTAGCGGCATCAATGCCGCCACATGAAAAACAAAGAAGCGAAATTTGTACGGCAACAAAAAGAACCGCAACGCCATCTACGACGAACTAACAACTCCATAGAGGGATTAAAACCTTTTTGCAACGCTTGCCAAGGTCGGTCTGTAAATGGGTAACCATTTTAACATACCTAGATTCCTCAGTACCTTGGAGAGCACGTTAATCTGTTGGTCCCGGCTAGTATTTGTAGATCTTTGGCAGTTGTTACGGGTAATCTGAAGCCAGAAAATATGACACCTGTCATGTAGGGCATGTGAATGCTATGGTACCCAGCTGCAAACGATTAGACTGGAAGGCGGCCCCAACATAGCTGGGAAACATTTCAAATCATCTCAATGGCGGTACCGCTTTTGTGCTCACCAGTTGGCGCCACTGGCGAGTAAGATACTGAAGTATAGCATTAAAGTTGTTTTTACGCGCATGTGAACAAATGTAGAAGGAAAATAATTTATGATGCCGTAAACATGCGATTTAATACAACATAGATATTATCGCAGTGTTACGTGAACTCATCATAATGGAAAAAAAGAAGGGCATACACATATGTCCGACAAAAATACAGTGGTTGGTAGAACCGTAACTTAACCTGCCACAGTCAGGCTGTTTAAGTAAAATATTCACAAAAATCACATCAAATGAATACATAATTATACTCTTGACAAAATCTTACTATTATTTACATAGATATTTACAACTGTTTTAATAAATACTTGACTAACTATATACACTTAAAATAAAAACTCTTAACTAACAGATTGATTTGACATTTCGAACTACACTAGCGCCTCTAGCGGCGAATTCAAACGCGATCGCCCTCATTCCGTGTGGAGAGTCTTTATTACATTGTAACTTTGCCATTCTTTGAAGAAGTCAACAAAGAGTCTTAAACGTAGCATTTCGCAAGCTTGATAATGATGAACAAAGCAGATTCTTCCAACATGACTTCAGAATCTCCAGTACCAGCAATGTGATCTCACAATTGTTTGTGTCGTTCCCAGTAACGCTTTAAAATGATGTATTCGTTTAAATATGGCGCATTAAGACAACAATGTAGGTAGGTACGATTGTAAGCGCCATTGTATGTTAGGTTTAATATGACTTCTGAATAGTGTTTTGTGATTTATTAGAAGATATGCATACAAAGGGATATTGTTTTAAAAGATTTAATAGTTTAAAAGAATCGTTTATGGTAAAGAATAAATACGACAGCACGTTTTCATAGAAACTGTTTGCGTTTTTTCACAAAACATCTTCACCAGCAGATTCCATCCTTCCATTTCTGCCTGCCATCCCTTGGATGGGCGACCATTCTTCAAACTTAGAGTTCTTTACAAGTTTCACAGTAAACGGTCGGCCCTTGTTGATAAACAAATATCATTACGGTTAGACAGTACCCTAAAGTTTGCTATCTGATATTGCCTAAGAATATTGGCATTGTCCAGTAATTGTATTGTGAAGGTCACACGAGAGCCTTGTGTGTCGATAAGCAGTATTTTTCTGTGTGTCACTTTAAGGGAGAGACTTAAGGGACATGTCAACTTTGTTTTAAGAATGTAAAAACTACCTATACGTCTGCAATGCCTCTTGTTGCGCAAAGTCATTTCATATACTAGTTTTTGCCCGCGACTTCGTGCGCTCATATCCCGTTTTCCCCGTTCCCGTGGCCAAAAAATTCATGAAATGGTTTTGTATAATGAAATGGCCAGCGGAAACTGACAATGTCGATTAAACGTTAACGTTTGATGATATATCTATCCACCTTTGGCAATATCATGAAATGCCTGGCCACGTCATGAAGTGACAATTTCAAACCTTACTTAAGCGACGGAGCCCCACTACGCGGGGCTCCTATTCCTGACTGCAGGGTTTAAAGGAACCTAACATGAATGGTATGATGGGAGCTCAGTTTGCTGGAACCTAACTGTTCCGTGGAGCCCTAAGCTCCCTCAAAACTAACCTGAACTAACCTAGGCCACATCATGAAATGGTTTTTTTTTCTTCAATTGGCGCATTACTATTAGCTGTGTTATCGGAATGATTGGCCGCCGTCATGATGCATCACACAACCAGAATAATATCAGCGCCTCTAATGATGAATAATGTAACTATTTTACGATATGATCATTAATGTTTGACCATATCATGAAGTAGAAATATTCACTTTCCAATTTGGTTTGAGACATTCCTTCACGAAATCCAAAACCAAGACTCCCATCAGAAACCAAGTCTCGAAATTGGCAAATTCTCAATTGCACGAACACAAGACGCCTTCTCGAAAATAGGCCGGCTTACCCGAAACAAAGGCCGTATTGAGACGTTAATCCTATTTTCATAACTATTGCCTGGAGCACGTAGGTCTAGGTTCTAGATTGAACGTAAACATCGAGTAGATTGCTCCGGGCTAAGCCCGCGTATGCTCCGTTGCTTATATCTAAATTAGGTCAGACTTTACGTCTTTCAGAATAGGGGTTGTTTTAGCTTTTTTACGAGTTATTTCTTCTTATTCTATCTATCTTATTTCTCTGTATTATATTGTTAAAAAATTACGCTTTTTCTTATTAACAACTGACATAACTTATTCCGACATAGTGTGAGGCAAGGAAATACGATTTTATATAATTTATCAATTGCGAGTTCTTGACCATGTTGTGGGCACCAATGAATTGAATTCTTCTTTTATTCGATTGTATTACTTTTTAATAATTTTCACGCAAATGAAATTCATTAAATATGTTCAATCTCTTCCTCTTTGACCCCCTGAATGAACCAATTTACTGAACGTGACAAATCCGACTTTGTCTATGATAACCGATACTTGCGCTCAAGGCACATTACGGGACAAATACTGGCGCTTACAGACATTACCAACATTGCAAATCCATGTTCTACAACCTTGACCTAATATCCCACATCTAGAAACCTTGCACATAACACTTTTATTCGATACAAAAAATCTAACCTACATAACCGATTTTTCACTAAACATTACTCGTCAAAGCGCTACTCTTTGAGACAAAAGGCGGGAGAGCACTTGTGGCCAGAAAGTGCACAAGTGCCCATCCGTAGTCGCTTTCTTGTGGCCCATTGTTTTCCACTCTCGGCTGGTCCCCTTTATAGATAAGGGTGTGCCACGGACTTGAGATCGTCTTTGATAATGTTTTATCAGGTATAAAGAATTTTATTTTTTAAATGCTGGTTGGGTTGTGTTTTGTGGGCAGTTAGGTGAACGGGTAACTGAAATTAAGTTGGGAAGAAGTTAATTTGGAGATTTTGTTTTTATAAGATTTTTAAAAACTTGCTTCGTTTGAATCTGTACCGATAAAAAAAAAAAACAGCTCTTACTGTCATGTGATTTGATCTTCGAACATGGCATTTTTTTTTCAAATCATCAAATGCCTTATTCCGCTCTGGGTGGAGCGGAAGGGCGTGTCAGTCTCTAACTGACTAAAACCCTTCCGTGTTCCTTCTAAAGCCTTTTGCGTTCCAGGGACTCTTTCGAACAAATTTCGCAACCCTGGCAGGCTCTGGCATCTCTTTGAGGCGCGCGTGGAACACGACGCGCCATCGACCCGGGGCTAGTGGTGATCGGACAGCGAGCCAACCAACGCTCGCCGTCCGTAGACCCCTACGGTGGCCTCGGATCGCCGTGCGACTCCCGACGCCCAGGGCATCTTCTCCTGTAGCGGCGGTTGGCGCCGCTTTGTCTTTTCCTCGGGGGGGGGCGCCTCCTCCATCACTAGCATTACTGCTTCGCAGAAGGAGGTGACCGCTTCCCAAGCCTCCTCACTCGGGTCCTTAGATTTAACCAGAGCCAGACGTGAGAGGTCGCCCAGGACCTCCACCATATGTTCCACCGTGTCCTCCGGGCGATTCTCATAGTGCTGACACTCGGGCGTGTCCTCCCGCTGAATCCAAAACAGGTACCTCCCGAAACAGCCGTGTCCGGTGAGTACCTGTGTCAGACGGAAGGTGAGGACGCCGTGGCGCCTCTCTAGCCACTCCCCAAAGAGGGGCCTTACCGCCGCTACATAATAATTATAGTTTAATTACGTTAATGCACCATAAACGCACGCCAGTTATGAGTTGGTACACACATGACGTTTCTGAAGATCATCATCAAGATTGTTTGTCTTTCTATGCCACGTTTTTTACAGTATTAGCCCTTATCAACCACTAGTTTGCTTAAAGTTAAATATAATGTATAGTTAAATTTAATAATACCCTCAACCGAATTTCTTTCACGGTGATCAATTTCAGCGGAGATCAACCAAGTACGTAGGAGATAGTGCACAAGTATGTGCAAACACAGGTGTAATATGTTCCTTTACTGTTATAGTCCAATAAAACGGCAATCCGACACGTAAAGTTCCTACAGTTGATCTCTGGTGACAGTTTAATACCACTAAAGTCCAAATTCTGGGCTGCTACTGAGAATTTCCTAATGGACAAACCCAATAACACTTTTTGCCCGACCTGGGAATTGAACCCAGGACCCCTCCCTCGGTAACCACGCTTGCAACTACGAGACCAATAAAGCAGTTAAATAAATGTAGCTTTAAGTAAATAACCTTACTTCCATCACCAGTTTTGCCCGTGTGAATGTTGGAAATTATCCCTAGAGAACATATTCCCGGAAAAAAAAAACTATTCCCATAGTCTATGAGCTATTTCAGACTAATCTATATCTGTGCCAGATTTCATCTAGATCCGTTGAGGCGTTGGCGTTATAAGTAACTGACATCTATCCATCCAAACTTTTGTTCCATCTCAACTTGTATTATTTTATTGCCTCGCTACTACAATATTCGCACGACAACTGCCTTCAGTTCGATTTCGAAATTGGGCGATTTCGAAATTTATTGATGTTTTCTGTTAGGAAATTTCAAGCTACCTAAAGTCTGGCTTTCTGTCAAGGAAATGGATATATTCTTCTGTAAAATCCTTTCATCACCTGCCTCTATTTTTTCACTTTTATTAAGGGCTGTTCAGACATCCGCCTTTAGATTTCTGTACCAAAATCATTTAAAGGTAACCTTAATGGTTCTGCTGTGAAATGCGCTCTCCCATGAAATCAGAATGACCACTAACTGATAACCTTAAAAGTTAAAGTTTGCGAAACATTAGTAAGAAGTTGGCAGTAGTATCATCACAGCACTAATGTTTTCCAATCTATTTGTACTAATTGTTTTAGTCTTTATTTTTTTAAATACAATCATTTTAAATAAATTATTCATTTAAACTATACACACAATATATTATTAATATTGTGTGTATAGTTTAAAATAATGTATAATTGTTTTAAAATGTTTGTATTTAAATAAATATCATTTTCTCTTTTTTATTCTCCATATTGCACCTGCTCGTACCACTATTTGTCTCTGATCAACAGAGATCGGAATAGGTAGACTATAATTACCTAATGTTCGTGAAAGTAAGTAACATAGAGTTGATAATAAAATCCCGGAATCATTAACATGACGATTTTATCCCGGGATTTAAGAAATTGCAAATTACTTTTTGCGCTTTGAATACATTTGAACAAGATTATTATAGTGATGAATCTTATTATGTTTTTAGAGTTCCGTAGGTACCTACTAAAACAAATCAATAATTTGTAACTATTCTTCAGTTTGTTTTTAAAATCTCGGGTTTTAATTATAATGATTGTGTGTGCTTAAAGTGTTAAATAAATAAATAAATGATTCGACTTTAGCTGTCTATCAAAGCTGCTTGTTATTTCAGCGAATTGACTTTTCTAAATATATACCAAAATACTTAATCCTGGAGAGATTTGGCCAGTCTGTTTTTCATTTTACCTCCGAACAAAACTTGAATCAGAAATAATAAAAAGGGTTTTTCGTAGTTTCTGCCTTATGGATATGGAAGTAAATAAAAATACACAATTATTCAAAACTTTTATTTATCTTGTTTTCATTGCATAACCGACTCCAAAAACTTTTGATTTATCTAGCAGTACAAATAGTTCTAAATTAATTAATATAACAGTTCATTTAAAACCGTCTTCAGTAAAGTAATCTACTACAAACCTTTGGACTATATAATTATTTCATTAAAATGATAAAAAAAGTATTAAAAAAATAAAAATAATAAAATTTTATTTTATTTAAAATACGCAGTAAGATACAGTGACTGAATAAAGTCTTAAAAGTAACAAAACACATTGAAATCAAAAGACTCAAAATATAATTATGAATACGTTTTTTAGTTACAAGAAAAAAAATACAAGTAGTATTTTATTTACAAAACTAACTCAAATTCTAATCTAAAATTAATTTTCAGTCTCAGTCAGAAGGTTTTTCTGAAGTTATTTACATAAACTACAAGATACTTAATTTTAACAAAATTATTTAGCAAT
Organism: Mamestra configurata; assembly: GCA_002192655.3. Lineage (NCBI taxonomy): Eukaryota > Metazoa > Arthropoda > Insecta > Lepidoptera > Noctuidae > Mamestra > Mamestra configurata. Next base: position 42,613 of record NDFZ01005047.1, read on the forward strand.
AGACATTACAATTAAAAATATTTATTTTTAGTCCCATATAATAAGGAGTTTTCAATAAAATCGATAATTCGAGGTTAAAATACTATTTAAATTAACATTGACGACTTAATTGACCACAATTATTTTCATTGACAAAAAAATTAAAACTTTTCTACTTCGTAAAATAATGAGATAAGTAACTTACATTTGTCATAAAAAATATATTAAAAAAAACACGTCTTAGTATAATTAATCAACATTCTGATTATTATCCATAGTGTAAAAAAATTCAAAACTTATTTAACGAATTACAACTTAATTTTAACTTAAATATAACATAACTTAGGTTAGTTTTTCTTTGACATGAACACTTAAAGCTTTTTAATTTTAGGCTCGTTTGTCAAACTTTTGACGTAATTAAAGTCGTGAGAAGTATACTAAGGAGACATCTTTTTTCATTAAACTTTTTTATTATTCTTGCACCAACGTTAACTGAAGCAGTTTTCTTTTTAATTACTACGTGCTCTCATTAGTTTTCAGTTTTTGTGAAAATGTTTAAACTACTTATCCAAAAAAAAACCTCTTTTCATTAATAAGTCATGGTTAAACTAATAAAAACGATAAGAACAAAAAAAACAGCTAAGTGCGTGTCGGGCCACGCGTAGTGAAAGGTTCCGTAGTTGCTCGTTCCGTAAACTATGACCAACTAATCAGTACGAATTTCACTGTAAGACAAAGTTACAAGTGCATGTAGTTTTAAGTCATTTTCTATGGAATTATTACGAAGTTTTTACTTATCTAGTTCTAGTTCATTTATGAGTATTAACTTACTACGTATTACTATTTCTCATTAAAGTTTTGAGCCTAGTTAAAAGTGATAGTTTTTCTTTTAAATTCATTAACGACGTGAAAAAAGTCATGGTAGTAGCTATCATGATTTTTTTCACGTCTTTAAAAACAACCGTTTAGCTGGCAGAGGACACACACACACACTTGACTCTAACAAAAATTATCACTTTAAAGCTTAATATTTCGCAAACGGATTTTTGGATAGAAAAATCTTTTTCGCGGCCTATTCAACGACTTCCAACACCATGGGATAGACGATAAAAAAAGGCGCCACTTTACGTGTAGGGGACGTAATTATTATTATTTTTTTAGCTTTTATTTTACTACTTTGTCGGCGTGATTAATATGTATACCAAATTCAAACTTTCCAGTGCTAAGCGTCCCTGAGCTAAACCGCGGTCAGACAGACAGACGGACATGGCGAAACTATAACGGTTACTTGTTGACTACGGAACCCTAAAAAACCAGATTAATTTGCAATATTTTGCAAACTCTTCCAATATTTTGTAGGATAAAATCTTAGAAGATTTAACATAATAACCTCATCACTATTAATATTAATGCCTTTTTAACTGATAATTATTTAAATAAATCAATAAACTCGCATGACTTATCTGTATTGAACGTTAAAAAACTCTCTCTAAAACGAGTCAATGATAAAAAATATGAGAAAAGAGCATTTTTACAAAATGAAAATAATATTTATTTAATTTTTCTTAGTTAGCGTTAGCGCAATAACATCAATTAATAATTTACACAGTGTCTTCGACACAATAGCAATCAATCTTCAAGCTTACGTATATCATTTATATTTAAACCGATTATATTTTTAAAACATTTCATGTATTTCACCTAACTACTCGTCATTTGATCAAACGTGGGTCCCGGCTGTCAGCTGGGTGCTATTACCTGAAATTGAGGGTAGTATTAATAAAATGCATCGGCAATCATAATTTATTGGACTTTTCATGGCAGTTTTGGGTTGGGGGTAAAAATATCGGGTAGGAGTATTCGTTATGCCGTATTAAAATATAATTTGAGCATGGCGCAGAAAAACTATATAAGTTAAGTATGATGATTTTATGTAGATAAAATAATTTTTAGCATGGTCCTTGTAATTCGAACATTTTAAATTTAGGAAAAAATAAATCTATTTATACAAATTATACATACTATTAAATGTACTCTTCATAACAGGGTCTGTGTTACAACCTGGTGGTCTTTAAGTCAATAGTGAATAGGTTAATTCTAGGCAAGCTTACTCCATCATCGACCAGATCATCACTTCTCATTAGGAAAGATAAAAGAAACAATGTCGTTACCGCTCATTTTGTTTTAAAAGGACCAAAAATTTAGAAAGGACTGTACATTTCGATTAAGGTCAAAAAAAAAGTTAATGCTATGAACATAAGTTCATAAGAACTTTTCCTGTCGATCAAACTATGTCATACCTTTGGTAGTAATCTGATTGGACTGCAAGTTGCCTTGACTGGACGGTGGAAGAATATACAAAGCTCCTGAAGACTGCGAAGATGATTTAGGCACCTGTGTCAAACATGTCAAGGTTTAGAATCGAATAAACAAGTCATCATCATCGGCCTGGCCTTTTCCCAACTATATTGGGCCCAAACCGGACCGGACCGGGGATCAAATAAACAAGTACCTAAAGAAAAAGGACTACCCCTTAACCATACGCACAAAACGTTTTGAGGAAACATTAATACTGACATCAGAATCTGATACCAGTTTAACCAAAGACTTTCTTGTTTCCCAGTTACTGAGTTGTGGAGGTCAGAAAGGCAGTCAGTTTATGGAAAATACTGGTACTCAGCAGCATCTGGTTACACGGGAAACCGACCCTAAAATAGTATGGAAAAGGCTTTGCAGATTGATTGTGCGTATGGCTACGGAGTAAAATTCCCTGCTGGATTCTGTGATCTTTTTTTTAATGTTGTATGGTACCGCTTGTCTTTTCAATCACAAGTTTAATCCATCCAAAGGTTGTCTTTAAAATATCGCTTTTAACTATCAGGTACTTAATATTTTCTTCTTCTATCTTTACTGTAACTTATATGGTAAACATAATCTATATTAATAATAAAGCTGAAGAGTTCGTTTGTTTGAACGCGCTGGTCTCTGAAACTACAAGTCCGATTTGGAAAATTAATTTTGTATATGATAGCCAAATTCATTAGGAAGGCTATAAGGGAACTGTAAATTCCTACGGGAACGGGATATGCGCGTACGAAGTCGCGGGCAAAAGCTAGTGCATATTAAAGAGTATTTTGTTCTATTATAATTTCTGTCCTCTCATAAAATAATGTCGTAAACTCATTTGAAAATGAACCATTTCCTCACCCGAGTTCAACTTTAAACTAAGCCACAAAAGTCGTTAACGAACTATGAAGGATGTATTATTCAGTTAAAGGACCAGCTATCGTTTAGTGTTCAGTAACTTTTCCTATTATACCCAGAGGACCAATATGTGAAGCTTAGCCCACCTAAATTAGGAGCATAACCATTACGTCACTGAATTAGGCAGGAAATTGCCTTCACTTGCTTGAATTACTCAGCAATTTTATCAAGAATTGATTGAGCATTAAAATTAAAATGACTACTAGAATTATAAAAAAAAAATGTAGGACCTTAAGACATTTAACATTTTGAATGCTAGAGCTAAAGCTACAAATTCGGTTTTATTTTTGTCACAAACTTGGAACCTTGGGTAAGCTTTCATTTGTCACACAATCGTAACAATGGAGTTAAAAACAACTTATTTGGTGCATTTTGCGCCTATCACGTCAATAAACTCTTCCTGTTACAAGTCCACTGCTGAGGAAGGTTGAGCAAGGGTTCCATGTCCGCGCGGGCGCGCGGCGAAAGACTGACGCAGCAACACTTGGAGCTGCGTCGGTCGCAGCTGCGCGAGGTCCTGGTGGCGGAATGGCGGGACAGGCTTTCGAGCCCTACCGCCGGCCTCATCACCATCGAGGCCATCCGGCCAGTGCTCGACCTCTGGCTCGGGAGAAGGCACGGCTCCCTGTCGTTTCGTGCGACGCAGGTCCTCTCGGGGCATGGCTGCTTCGGGAGGTTCTTGTGTCGCATAGGCAGGGAGCCGGACGCTCGATGCCACCACTGCGTCGACTGTCGGGAGGACACGGCACGGCATACGCTTGCAGAGTGTGCAGCTTGGGAGGAGCCGCGCCGTGCCCTCATCTCTGTTGTAGGCGGTGACCTCTCGCTGCCGGCCGTAGTCCATGCTATGGTCGGCGGTGAGGAGTCCTGGGACGCGGTGGTCTCCTTCTGCGAGACAGTTATCGCGCAGAAGGAGGCTGCGGAAAGGGAGAGGGAGATCACAACCGCTCTCCCTGCCCGCAGCAGGCGCATCGGGCGTCGGAGGAGGGCATACGCTGCCCTCTTCCGGCCCCCCTAACTGGGTCCAGGGGCGGCGGACTTGGGGATGTCCGTCGCCCCCCACTCATCCGGACCCGAGGTGGCGGCGCGTGGTGTTCCCGTGCGCCCCTCTTTGACGTAGCGAGGGGAGTCAAACACCTCACTCCCCTCGCCGACGCGAGGTGGCCCGCAGAGGCGGGCCGGCACCAGCCGGGGATTGCGGAAGTCGCATACGTTCCCGCGATCCCCGGCGTAGGTGGTAGATGGAACACCGGGGTGGTTTTAGTCAGTAAGAGTCTGACAGACCCCTCCACCCGCCCCAGGGTGGAGGATTTCCATGAGGATTTCCCCCCGAGATAAAAAAAAAAAAAAAAAAAAGGGTTCCATGTCCAGTCTATCCCTAGCCTCTGCGCCACATAATCACATAAATATTAAGTTAAATAGTGACTGAAACTGTTGGAAAATTTTATACATCGCAAACCAACCGCAAGTGACGTTATGGCGTTACAGAAGTTTTATGATCCTTAAATTTATGTATCTTCCTTTTACAAGGTCATCTGATATAAATCTTAAAGTTTTATTTATTTATTTAAACCGTATGTACAATAGTGTTACATGGGCGGACTTAATGCATCAAGGCATTCTCTACCAGTCAACCTTTGAGTTTTAAAGACTATACTGTGGTAGGTGTACAATAAATGAAAATAAAATTTAAAATTGAATTTTAACGTTTCGGAAAGAATATACAGATAAAACATATTTAATATTACTATATACTATCTTAAAATTATTCACATCTACTAAATCTAAGTATGTACATATACAAAAACAAAGTACACTCAGGCGTCAAAGTATTCCTCCGCATCGCTGTCATCCGGAAACGTGCCCAAAAGACTGGCAGCATTGCCACGTTGAATGGCAATGATAAAGATAATATAAATATATAATACTACTGGCCTGTTGGTCGAGTGGTTAGTGACCCTGACTACTAAACCGGAGGTCGTGGGTTCGATTCCCACCCAGGACAAATCTTTGTGTGATGAGCATGATCATTTGTTCTGTGTCTGGGTGTAATTTGTCTATAATATGTATGTATTTAGAAATATTTAAGTATATTTATCAGTTGTCTGGTTGCCATAGCACAGGCTCTGCCTAGTTTGGGATCGGATGACCGTGTGTGAGTTGTCCCAAGATATTATATTATTATTATTATTATTATTATTACTAAAATCTTAGAGAAATGTTTTGTAAAGTAAAATAAACAGGTAAGTTGAACTTACTTGAGGCTGTGCACCACTGTTAGTTGACGATGAAGACGCCAATGGACTAGTGACGGGCCTCGAAGATGATGATGATGACGGTGACGTTACTGATGGCACTGATAAGGGAAAAAGTCATATTAATTGTAAGTATAATAGTTGGAAATATCATAGAAGAAGTTAATGACGTTAGTAAGAACATGGAAATTACAGCAGGGTAAATGTAAATTATTACACCATATAGGAACATGCGACATCAAAATAATTGCTGACTTTATGTCCTAATATTCGCTTTTAATAAAAATTATATTGCTCAAATGATATTATGTTTACTTTAGCTAATAAAACTAAATACATTATCTTCATACAACGTAACGTTCGAGTGTATATAAGGTCACATTAAAATGAATGGAAACTTTTAGAAATCAATCATACTGACGACACGATTGGCGCAGTGGTTGAGCGATTGACTGCTGCGGCGCGTGTCGCGGGTTCGATTCCCGTACGGAACAAATATTTTTATGGCCTACAGATAGTTGTTCCGGGTCTGGCTGTTTGTGTATGTGAATTTGTATGTTTGTAAACGCACCCACGATACAGGAGAAATACCTAGTGTATCCAATGCAAAAAAAAAAAATACTACCAAAATAAAGAAAATGGTATAAAATAAACAAGAAAAGCGCATAAGATACTTACAAGAAAGAAAACAGCTAACTTAAATATACTAAAAATGTTAATTACCCAATGCATAAACATAATTATCCATGTCTTTGTTATCTCATAATTCTGATACTACAAATGTGCAGGAACACGTGACCACGTCAAGTAGGTACTTGACGTGCGCCTGCACATGTAGTTTCTTAGCACATTAGGGGTAGGTACCCCTAATGGATATGTTTATTCTAGTGTCCGAAAAATGTATTATTTTATGTCAAAATAAAATGGGTCCGTGGCTTAGGCCCCCAGTGGTCGACGCACCTGTGGCCGACGCCCCCGATACGATTAATTTAATATCTTTCTTTTTTTGTGCTTTTTCATTTAGTACAGTAAATGAGAAAAGTGTTTCACCCTATTAATAAAGTATTTTTCCTTGCTAAACAAAAGTTATCTATCAAATAACAGAGAGAATAGATCGCCACTTAACCTTATCCTTACACACCTTTTTCCCCATTAGAAGCATATTTATTATGTACAAACATCCAAAAAATCAAAAAGACTTCATATAAAATGTTAGTGAATGTTTATAATATACATTTATAATAAATTACCTTATGGAAATTTTATCTTTCAACTTCAACCAACTCGTCAACTAACTGAGCCAAACCAGTTATTGGTAACAATAAAAAGTCTTTTTGTCTACAAAATTGAAAACAATAAGGAAGTATGAATAGATATTATGTCTATCTCTTTCACACCTGAGTCAAGTTATTGAATATTGCAATATGCAACTGATAAGAAAGTTTAGTGTGTCATCTCACAATGACGAGCGAAGGTCCCTCGCAAGGGCTCGTACGAAATAATTACGATATAGTTAAAAATAGACTTAATAATAATAATAATAACTAATAATTAAGTTAAATGATTCTCTTGATTATAGGTGATAAAAACTGTGATTTATATAAAAAAAAGCTAGATTTCTTATCGAGATATATAAATAAATAATGAAAAATAACTAAGACTTTAATTTTTCAAAACATACCTCTAATATAAAAGCATTTCTATGTCATAAATATTACTACGATTTAATGTAATGCATATACTTACAATCAATATAAGTACATTTAAAATTTTTGTAAAACAATTTTTGTGCCTGACAGTACATTTGATCAAAAATTACTTTGATTTAAATTAATCGAATCGGGGGCGTCGGCCACAGGTGCGTCGACCACTGGGGGCCTAAGCCACGGACCCAATAAAATCACTTGAATCAGTGTTTTTTTTGCGTGATATGTACTGAACGCTGCGTTAAATGTTGTTCATATATTTTAATAGGACCTTATATATTGCTTTTGTTACCAGTAGTTTGAGTGTATGTTGTATCAACTAAAAATTATATAAAGTAAAATTATATCTCATGGAATTAAGAGATGATAATAACAGCTAATGGACATGATATCAAACGAAAATATATAGTTAGTATTGTTAAATTAAAAGTTATTATATCAAAAATAACACACCCTAAATGGTGGATCAATAGATGTATAATAGCTAAAACGCCATACGAATGGAGATTTATAAAAAGAAGGAAAATTAAAATTCATTATTACCGTACAGATTACCTGGCGGATGATTGGCATTTCTAACAGAGTAGTACGGCGGTGGTGCTGGCTTCCCAACTGGATTGGTGTTCATCTGTGGCACGTATGCTGTTGACAAAGTTTATATTTGAAAAATGGATTTCAAGAAACAAAAAACCTTCCTTTTATAAAGCGTTTAATCTCTGTGTTTTGTGATGCATTGTATTTGTGTTCAAGAGCAGATATTATGGTTCAAACGACAATATTAATCGATATTTTTTTCTGAAAAATTTTTGTGCACAGTCAGAATAATAACAGTTTGAATAAAAATTACAATTAAGTGGTCTTGTTCGAATAGGTAGCAACGTATATCGACTGAATATGACTAAACATACTATTTTAATCAATTCTAAGACACGCTTAAGTTGGCAGTCTACCTAAATACTTAAGATCAAAGACCTTTAAACTTCGACTCTTCCGAAGTTGTTTGAGTAATAACAAGTTTACAAACATAATAAACTTACCGACAGGAGCACTGCCTCTCAAGTAAGGATTGCCATACGTAGCAGCATATCTGACATCTTCACCAGTTAGGACTACTCCAGGACCAGACATGGGTATCACTGTGGAAGAATCGTTTGGTTAATTTTCTTCATATTGGGGATTTTAAAAGCCCTCTACGGGAGTCAAATCGTTATGGCTTCCGCAGACAAGTAAGATGGGATTAGGTGACAATGTTATTTACCCAATTTTATAAAGGAAAAGGTCTTCAATCGAATAGCTTTTCTCTATCTACCTCAAAAGAATATTATATCTGAGAGTTAATTTTACATTAATTCAAAAGGTCGTATTGTAAGTATTTTCGGGACTATTTATTTATCTTCAGCTTTATACTCGTGTGAATCTTTTCGTAAATTGATGTAAGTTTTTTTGTCTTTAAAATCAGTATAGAGAAGATAAGATATGAGTATTTGATTATTTAATTAATAACAAACAAAATTCAAAGGTCCTTGAAGTACATACCTAGTCTAGAAAATGAAAACAATTAAATATCATTTGATGACGTAAAACCTTAAGTATCTAATAAGTAATTATGCAAATTATTTATTAGAGTTCCTCGCGAAGTGGAAAACGCCAAGTAATTTCTTGAAATTTGACAATAACTGGATGTCATGTCTGTCTATATTTATATTTTTAGGGCTCCGTAGTCAACAAGGAACCTTTATTGTTTGCCATGTCCGTCTGTGTGTCTGTCTATCCGCGGTTTAGCTCAGAGGCGCTGAGCACTAGAAAGTTGGAATTTGGTATGGGCATACATACATATTAATGACGCTGACAAAGCGGTAGAATAAAAATCTTAAATAAAATTTTAGGGTTCCCCTATACGTGAAGTGGCGATGATTTTTTTTTAAACGACTTAATTGTTTTTCATCCAAGGATCCCCTTTCGATATATTAAGCTTTAAAGTGCAAATTTTTGATACAGTCGAGTCCCTGTGCCACCTAAATGGTTGTTTGTGGAGACGTGAAAAAAATCATGGTAGAAGCATATATAGCGAATTGAAAAGAAAAACTATCACAGCTTAGTAGGCTTTACAAATTAAAGAGTAATAATCGACCAACCTATAAAATGTACTTGAAGAAGGAAATTTTCGTACAAATTCCTCTTCAGCTACTATCGTCCTGTGTGGGCCAGTTTCTAGATGTTTTAACCGTTAAACCATAAACTCAAATAATAAATTCATAGAATCAAACAAAAAGCACCATTCTAAGTCGGCAATGGTGACGTGTAACTAAGGAACCCTACACTGCGCCTGGCCTGACACGCACTTGGCCGGTTTTTACAATAAAGGAGTGACTGCTGAAATAACGATTTATAAAGAAGTGTGTAAGAAGAGACCAAGTTGCTCTGATCAGGACATGATAATGATTCTCTGCACAATTGAACAGATGAAATATTGCCGCACATACCATGGATACCGAACATAATCCCCCCCCCCCCCCCCCCCCC
>NDFZ01005047.1:52608-213879 GCA_002192655.3 Mamestra configurata
CCCCCCCCCCCCCACCGTTGTTTTTTTGTACAGTAGTGAAAATAGTTCAAGTAATTTTATTTTACATGCCAATTTTATTCATCATTTTAATTTTATTTTATTGTCATTGTAGATAGGAATAACGATTTTGTACGGTTAAAAGTAAAAAAAAAACCTGTTTTTTTTGTTATAATTCAGCGAAATTACAACGCGTCAAGGTTAGAATGTAATGCGCCGATGTATGTGTAATAAATAATATTAGTTTTCTCTATTAATAAAACAAATGTATCAGCTTCTATTGAGAGAATAAAAGCGTAGCTTAGAAATAGCTACGGTGAGTCTATTCTTAAAACTGTTCATTTATTTCCCGAACAGGATTGCGAGATACCTTACTAATCTGGTTGGAAAACAAAAACGTCCAAAGGCGAGGCGAGAATAAAATTCCGATGGCAATTATAAAGACTATCTTAGCTCTAGATATAACCATTAATATGTGAGAGTTGCTGGAAAAGTAAGACATTATTATTCACTTTGATAAAACGAGAGAGGAGACGAATGAGACGATGAAAAACACATGTTGGTCGCAACATGTGTTTTTCTTCTAAACTTTCTTCAAATATCAACTACAAATTAATATACTGATATAAGGTTCAGATATATTCTGGCTTTAAAGTATTGTTAAAGGTCAGGGTTACATATGAAAAACGATTTTGTACAGTTTAAAGTTAAAAAAACTAAAGATTTAAAAAAATTAGGAATAAATCGATGAAAAAGTTCTACGCGTCAAGGTTAGAATGTTATGTAGAAAAATCATAAATCGGAATAGGTAGACTATATTTACCTAATGTTCGTGGAAGTAAGTAACATAAAGTTGAAAGTACCTCCTGTAAAATCCCGGAATCTAGTCTACCTATTCCGATCTCTGGTAATAATACTAGTTTTCTCTATGAAAACAAATGAATCAACGTTTATTGAGAAAATAAGAGTTTAGCATAGCCGAACCAGATGGTGAGATACCTTACGAATCTGGGTGAGGCGAAAATAAACTCTAGCTTAGCATTTATTTGTGTTAGTTGCTTGTAAAGTAAGTTATCATTTTACCGTGAGAAATATGATAAATCGAGAACGGGGGTAAATACTTAGATGACGACAAATAAAGAAAGTGAGGAAGAAAAAGACATGTTGCGTCGACCACAATTATATTGGTACTAGCTTCTGCCTGCGACTTTGTTCCCGCATATCCCGTTTTACCCGTTCTCGCAGTAATTTCAAGAAATCCTCTTAGTTTTCCCTTACGGAGTGTAGGGAAGCTACATGCCAAATTTGAGCTTTCTACAACCAGTACTTTCGGCTATGCGTTGTCTGTCAGTTTTCTCAGTCAGTCAATAGGTAACAAAAGAGTTTTATAAATATTATTTAGGGCCAGATATTGATGATCTGACTTTAAAAAATTGGGGGATTGATAACTAGATAAAATCTAAAATAAGCTCATTTAGATAATAATAATAATAATTTATTGATACAAATCCTTACAATTATGCTTAATATCTAGCAAAGTTCACAATAGTTAAGGCGTACAAAAGCTGAAACCCTGACCCCTAAACTAGGAATACCTGTGACTTAGGAGTCAGTGTTCTACTGCCACTTTGACACTATATACCTTGTGGAAATTGAGAGCTGGTAAGCTGATATTATATGATATTTAGAGTATATTATTATGTAGTATTTTTAAAGAAACTATATTTGAAAACTAAAACAAGAGTTAAAAAAAATTAACATTTAAAATTCAAAAGTGAAAATGACTGTGTGGTAGATTCTGTAGGTGTGCCTGAAAGTCTAAGTATGATTTGTTTGCATTGTGTGGGTGCGTGTACGTGTCTCTGTGTGTGCGTGAGTGTGTAGGTGTCTGTGTGTGTGTGTGTGTGCGTGTACGTGTCTCTGTGTGTGCGTGAGTGTGTAGGTGTCTGTGTGTGTGTGTGTGTGTGTGTGGATAGAACGCTGCTTAAAATTGTAATGAATGAAAAATGCGGACAAGACAGGGCAGCCTTGCAGGCAGGGACATGGGGTCAGGTCTAGAAAGTAAAAGAAGACGAGTTAGTTGAACATCATCACACGACGTAATTAATAAATTACGTCTTTTGGAGACGCTTAAAATGTGCCTCTTTCCGTGCCTCGGAAAGCACGTCATTTGTAGATCTTTGGCAGTCGTTACGGATTGTCAGAAGCTAGTAAATCTGACTCCAGTCTTGCCAAGAACTACCTTGTTACCCAGTTACTGGGTTGCGGAGGTCTGGTAGGCAGCCGCTCCACGTAAAATACTGGTATTCAGATGAATCCGGTTTGACTGGAAGCCGACCCCAATATAGTTAAGAAAAGGCAAGGCAAATGGAGACGCTTAAAATGTAGCCAAGTTACAAACCAAAATCTATCGTAAAAGGAGTCAGAGACAAAACTGTAATTTAGTTGAAATTGAGGGTCAAGTCTCGAAAGCAAGGACCACAATTGGTAGGACCAAATTACATGTGGTCCTTCTATTCGAGATTTGAAAAAGGCATCATATACTTGTATACCATTAGGTTTAATTTATCGTACTAGAACCATAATTACTTTTTACAATCACGCTTGGCATAATTATAAAAGTATATATATTATCAAGTAAACAATATTACTTCATTTTATTGTTCATCTTTCAAACAAAATGTTCTTTGTGTTGAGTTTTGTTCTCATGCTTTTTTCGATGGATCCAGTTCTATGTAAGTTTTATTTCAGTTTTTGCTTTTATTTATAAATACAGATTAATTCTGAGAAACATTTGCTTTTCGACAGTTACATAACTAGCACTGATGAATTTAATGCCTGAAAACAATTCATTTATAAAGTAACTAGCGACCCGTTTCTCGTTTATCGCCCTTTCTAAAGAAAACTGTGTCATAATCTATTGCACGGTTTAGAAGGAGTAAGCAGAGAAACAGATAGAGGCTGTCTTCCTCTGCTTGTTTCTTTGCTTACTTCTTTGTTTTCACTATTCCGATGAGAGATGAGTCAGTTCAGTACATGCATGAATGTGAATAGTGTGTTAACTGGTAGAATATACTATAGTGGTTTCGTAGCTGATAACGATCTCTCGAAATAATAAATATACTGTCATTCAATATGACTTTATTTCTTGCAAGAATTAAACCTATCCGAGAGGCAAAGTAATCAAACCACCTAATTCAATATCTCTTTCCATTCCAGGTGAAATATGTGACATTACCGATCCTGACTGTACAACGAAAGGAGCAAAAAATAACTATGGTTCTTTCGTCAATGGCATTGATAACATAGTCGAAGCATCGGATCCATTATGGATAGATGAGGTTGAAGATAAGCGGGATACAATAACATACAAGTTGACTAATGCGTCATTGTCAGGAATGAAGGACTGTGATGTGATGAGCATGAAGTAAGTCATATTTACGACTACAATTTCGTTCTCCAATCGGACCAGAATTTAAATCACATAGAATGACTACCACCAGGAAATTCATTACATTTTTAGCCTACTCATTTATTTGTGGTCGGTGCAGAATGTCTACTTACATACATCTCTATTTGCCGAAATCTCACCGCCTTTCTAGCTATATCATCTTTCACACGATCCATCCATTGTTTCCTATTTCTCCGCATCACAAACCGATACCATGGTTCATGACAACCGCTTTCCTCGCAACTTTTCTGCTACCGATGCCACTTTTAGGTTTCCTATTATCTCCTTCACCACTTGGAAATTATCAAATAATTTATTTAATTGGAAAAAAGTCGATACAGTTGATTGGCATGTATACTACAAAATATAAATCTCTCGCTTCCATATTGTAGGTATGCTAAGGATTTATGGTGTCGGATTAAAAGCATAACACCATCCTATAAATTCTCGTGGGCGTCGTAAAAGGCGGCTAAGGTACTCACCAGAGAATGCGCAGCAGCATTCTCTGTGCATTTCAACAGCTACACTGCGATCGCCAATTCGCAAAACATCAATTTTTTTTTTTGCAGAGTTGACGTAACAGCATTGACTTTCCTGTACAACTTGGAATGTCCTCATGTCGTTGTGAAATCAGACTATGAAGTGAAAGGGAACATTCTTACATTACATGTTGAAGGGAAGGGAATAGTTACTGTCACTGCTGGTGAGTACTTTACCTTTCAATATGTACAGAACGTCCCATAGTTTGTTTTTGTGAATAATCATACCAAGGCTGATGTGAGGGCTTTGGAGAAGTTTTCCAGTTTGGAACAAGGTTTCAATAAATTTCCAGATTGCCAGAGTAAAACAAAATTTACTGATTTGTTGAATTTAGTCCCCAATGAAAACCCTTGGTCTCCATTCTAACCTGGAGTTGGATGCTGGAGTTGGATGCTACCATTGTTTATAATTTAAGTAAAACTATACAGCAGAAATTTCGTAAAACTGTAAGCACTAGTTTATTACAGATGATTACGTCTTCCTGTTCGACTGCCACTATGAAAAAACGGTCAACGATGACGGTAACGAGCATGTCCAAATCACAAGTCATCATTTTGATGTTGAAACAAAAGGAACGGTGAGGTTTGAATATACGAGCCTTTTCAATGGTGACAAAGAAAAATGTAAGTTAGATTATATTTTAAGTTTTGGTGGGATGCTGTTTAACGAGGAGCTCTTGACAAAGTAATAACAGCCACCGGCCGATCTTCAAGGTTAAGAAACGCTTCGAGGTTGGTCTGTGGATGGGTAAGTAGCTCCATATAAAACACAGGTATTCAGCTGAATCCGGTTTAACTGGTAGCCGACCCCAATATAGTTGGGAAAAGGCTAAGCAGATGATGATGGAATGCTGTTTCGAACAATTTGGAAACGAAATGCCTCGTTAGTCTGATATCAAGCATTATTACTGAGCGTTACGTTCTGGTACAACTGGACTTGAAAGATGTCATCAATATGAATATTTGGGTTCGCATAATAAGCGCTGAGCGTTAGTTTCGGCCGTTATAAGTTGTCAGTTTAAAGGGTCAACAATCTCCAGCAGAGACCACTGGCGCAGGTTGTCTTCTTACTCTGGCTTCTACGCTCAATCCACCGACAGTATAAGATTGTTTCTTTATTATCACACCTGTAGTTAATAGCCTAAGAGTCCAGATTAGTGTGCTTTAAAGATTAATCCAGAAATAGACGTTTGACCACTATATTACCCGATGGTAAATTATGATGTGGTTGACGACGGAGAAGACTTGACTTGAAGTAACCTATTCACTCTTTACTTAAAGACCCCCAATTGTAAGTCTAAGGTACTACAGACCATTGCATACCGCAATGCAAGTATTCCCAAGACGTTTTGTGCGTAAGAGTGGGACGTTTTCTTGCACCAGTGGTACATCTTAGATGTCGGTACTATGTTTTTTTTCTTTTTTACAGTGGATCTTGTACACAATTTTATCAATGAAAACTCGAAGGAAATGGTTAAGCTATTCCGTACGCCCACAATTGATAAATTCGCAGATCTGTTCATTGCTAACCTGAACAAGTTCTTAAAAGCCGTGCCTGTACAAAAACTACTGCCAAGTAAAAGTTAATCATGACTATAATGTTTAATATACTCGAATATATAAAGTTATTATTGCTTTTGGAGCCATTGACTTTTATTTATACCTACATCATCTAATTCCCCATTTTATGATGATATTATCATTATTTTTACGTTAAAAACTTGCACTAAGCCCTCTGAATATAGGGAAGTAAGCGGTATTTTTGACTGTATACGTCTGTGATACGAACGCGAATTCTTTAAAAAAAACGACAATTGCCGCCATGACTGGCAATAACAAGAATAATAATTGGTTACGAAAAAAATACGGCAAACAATAACCTAAAAAAAAACAGACAGATATCCACATTATAAATATTAATGTGACTCAGTTACAATATTGACTGTGCTTACCATCAGGTCCAACGATGCCACCAAGTCTTCCACAGCTCTGCTGCCGATGCAAAGACCCACAGTGGCTAGGGTAGGTAGACCCATCAGTGCTTCTAGATAGAGATCCTGACAGGGAGTCGGATGGTACTGGTGGGGCGTAGTCTCGGGAGTAATCCACGTAAGGAACATAGCCATTGCTCTGGCCGTGGTGCTGGGGAACGAAAATGAGATTAAAGGATGCCTTCTATAATTTGTTTTACATCTTGAAAGGTGTAAGAAGATCGTGAGTAACATACGGTACAGGAAAATAGAGTACAACTACCTTTTTTTCATGTAGGCAAAAGGTAGTTACCATCTATCTCTGTACCAAAATTCATCAAAATCGGTCCATCGATTTAGACGACAAATCGAAGCAAACAAACAAAATAATTGCCGCATTAATAATAAAAGAGCCAAGCATGGCGATTATGGCAACTCCCCCCGCCCCTTGGGGGAGGCCTATGGCCAGCAGTAGACGTCTTTCGGCTGATGTGATGATGATGATGATGATGATGAATATTAATAAGGTGTTGGTCACCTTACTGAGACAAAAAGAGGGTGTGGTGAAATATTGTCACAATCATATGGTCAAAGACTAGCAACACAAGGCTACAATCAGAACAGTCCCATTAATGCTTCAGTTACTTTAACGATACTAACAACAGCATTAAGTAATCTAAAAACTCTCCTGTAACGTTTAAGCTTGTGTTCTAGGAACCACTTTGGCAAACGCCGGTTCATTGTCTCATTTCATAAGTTCTCTCTCTTGTTACTAAAGACTTACTTAAAGCATTATTTATTGTGATGTTCATTACTTAGGTCCACGAAAAAAAAAACAATATTTTTCAAAACATTTCCCATCATCATTCATAATTCTTAATTTATTTCCTAAATTACAAAAGCGAAAGTTCTTATTAGATTTGAGTAATCTAAAACAAGGTCCCTTTGAACCTTTTTATTCGCATAAAGTTGAAGAGAGCAAGTTCGTTATAAAATCTAAAGTAGATTGAACCAACAGTGAAAAATGAGAGAGTCTCACATTTCTAGACGAAGCATGTTAGTATGTAACAAGGGCCTCGTATTATTATTTTCTCATAATTCAGCATTGTTATGCTTTGCCGACTGAAATTCTACCCACGTATAAAATTATATCTTGCCAAGAAATATTTTATATGGTTTTAGTTGAGAAGTAGGTCTGGTCGAATGAATTTCCGAGAGCCGTTTGTTCGTGAGTTGGAATTAAAAATTTAAAAACTAAAGTCGTGTTTCAGAAAGTTTCCTTTTTCTTTTTGATAAATGTGTTTTTTTCTATTTAAATATGAGCCAGTTAACTAGTATCATGTAGCTGTATGTTTTTTGTGCATTCCTTGCACTTTTTTTATGCATCACTAAGTAAACATTGATTGTGCCATTCTCCCTAATCGCCAACAATGGCCGGTTCTCTATTCCTAAGTTTAAACATGCCACACCTATGTAACTATAAACAGAGATAGATGCGGCACAATTTCATACCCCAATTCAACCTTAAACAGACTAAAGAATAGCCCACCATCCACGTCCTAACGCTCCGTGCCTAAATATTTAATTTCTAATTCCACACATACTGACTCCGTATATTCTAACAATAAATCCGACGTACCTTAAAATTCAGGTTACTGATGGGTTGGTTGAAATCTCCACTGTACCTCTGATACTGTTTCATCAGCTCGTTGTCATAGCCTGAGTCTGGGAGAGGAACTGGACCAGCAAGAGGAAGACCCAGGTTTGATGTTAGGTGAAGAGTTGGGTGAAGGTCTGTTTCGGAGCCAGCATTGGAGTTGTCCTGTTTTGAGTGAGATGGAAGATGAATAATAAACACCTAGAGGGATGGAGTTAAGTTAAGGAGTTTATACGCATGATAACATATCAAGCGAATAGCTATGCATTTCTCGTAAATAAAAAACTGTAGGGAAGATCTTGAAAATGAGACGTCAGATAATACAAGATATTAATGGTGACCTGTGAACAGCGCTGTGGGTTACATTATTAATTAAGTTATTGTTGATTCTGTTTGTAATATTATAAGCAAAGTGGATAATAGTGGACATTATTAGCAGTGTGGTGGTTTGTTGTTTCTTTTCAATAAAATAAAATATTGGAAATTAATAGCTTGATAATGTCATTGTTCCTCCCGCACAGCAGTTGCACAGCAGCGGCAGTTGTGTCGTGTGTCCTTTAGTACATTTAAAATATTAACGACAGAAGGAGCAATGCCTGGAATTCTAGATAGGTAGCAAAAAAAAAGTTCTAAACGTAAAAGATTGATTGAAGCAAGTCTTGGGGGCTTAAAAACAGCATAGTAAACGTGTGTATGATCACTGATTACTTACCATATCACAACTGCCTTCCACCTGTCTCAGTTCTAGCTTGAGATCACTGATATTGGAACTTCTATCACAGTCCTTAAACTGATCCACACAAGTTTTTCCTAAGTCAGTTATGTCTGGTTTCTTAACATCTGTCTTCTTCGTCTTTTTGTGACATAGCATTATTATCAGCATGATTATCAGGACAAAAATCACGGCTGAAGATCCTCCAGTAATTATGAATACGATCGGAAAGGTTTCTGCAAGAAATTTTGTGATTGAAGAGAAAAATATTAAACAATGATTTCGCCAACAAAACTATTATCCTTTAAAAAAAGTAAAATGTCTTTGAAACAGCTAGCATAGTGGAATTTATAATAATTTCTTTTAGAAATAATGCAAAAAATACTTATTTTTCTGCATTTAAAATTAACGCGCATTAATTTATCAGTGGTGAAAAAGATTGCGTTAAATTTTCACTCAAGGTTTAACACTTAAATATAGTTTAGAAAGATGATGCCATATATAGTCCTCCTCTTTGATTTCGGCCTTGGCAGTCAATCACAACCGAGACTAGCCATCGGCGCGGGACATATTATAGTGCACAAGTGTGTGCGCAAACACAGGTGCACTCCCGTTTACATCACTCTCATATTCCGAAGGAACGGCCACCCGACACGACCGGAGAGAGATCTGGCGCAGGACCAACTGGTTAACGTGTTTTCCGAGTCACGAGGGTGTCACACCACCAGCTTCCAAACCCCGGGCTGTCACTGAGAAATTCCTATTGGATAAACCCAACGACACTTTTTGCACGACCTGGTAATCGAACTTGGAGGACTTCACGCTCGGCAGTCGCGCTTGCGACCGCGAGACCAACGGAGTAGTTGCAGAATCCAGACAAATGATGATATACTCACTTGCTGGCACCAAATTTATCTCAATGCTATCCATTCCATATACATTAACAACAGTGCAATTGTAATGGCCAAAATGTTTCGATTCACTCCTTCGTATAATCAAAGTCGATTTCGTCATCCGGTCTGTCAGACTTTCTTCCAAAAATGCATATTCCTGAAAGAACACTTTCAATGTAACGATAAAAACTACAAGGAGAACAGCAAAAGTTTGCAAACTTAAAAGTTTTATACAAAAGTTGCGCAAAGATAAGAGTAGAAACATATTCATTCTGTATTCCTAAGTAAAACAGAATTTTTAAATTTCTGTTTGCTGAATACATTTTAGCGGTAAAACAAAAGAATTGTTTTATCTCGAGTTTGTGCTGTGCATACATTTTTTTCTGCTTTTATGTTCCCGTTTGAGAAATCTTGGCCTAACTTTTCTGCAGAAGCCCCCTATTTTAAATAAGCGATTGAGGCAAATTTGCCAGTTTTTCTTTTCTTTCTGCGAAATGTGCACTTAACTGTGCAAGTTTATAGCAGCGTTTTATTGTTTGTTTGAGAACTGCAATAAAGATTTGGCAAAAACATTGAGTTAAATTATTCAAGCATCCAGGTAAGTATATTATTAGGCATATGCCAACCATACACATTGTTATATTATTTAACCCTAGAAAGATAGTCTGCGTAAAATTGACGCATGTGTTTTAGAAATATAGCTCTCTCTTTTTAAATAGCGCGAATCCATAGCTGTGCGTTTAGGACATCTCATTCGTCGCTAGGAGCTACCGTGGTGTGTACGTGACCTTGAGGTAAGTCTCACCGATATTGAAATATGATTTTGAAAAATCTGATTATTTTTAACGAGTTTTGTTACTGTATAGAAGAGGTTTAAGTTTACTTTTTTTATAAATAAATAAATAAATGATATGTAGTTTTTATAATTTGTATACATATATGTGGTAATATATAACATATATTTTATTCAATATCATAAATATATCCCGACCTACAGCCAGAAAAAAAAATTGCGTTAATTTTACGCATAATTATCTTTTACGATCAAAATATGATTATTATCTTTCTAGGGTTAAACTTACCAGTCCAGCCAACCAACCAAGTAACCAGTACTGGATTTCAATTAAAACAGTTTGCGAGATTCTAAAAGGTTTGTGTTATGTATTCTTTGAGAAAAAAAATACATTCCTCCAACGAAAACATAAATAGAAAAATGGCAATATAAGGATCAATAACATCAAGGTGAAAAACGCAATTACCTGATTGTGAAAAGAATTGATCTCACTTCCTCGAAAGGTCCACATAATGTAGTCAGGCTTTGGGACGGAAAACGAAACACACTCAATCCTGACGCTGTCCCCTTCCACGCCATACTGTGTTTGATTTGACATTATCTTCGGCGGTCCTATAAAAACATGGAGAATAAAGGACCCCATAAAATTTTTCGTCATTTTTTCCTTGACACTTTAAGGGAATTTCTTCGAAATATTTTTGGAGGGATTTTACGAAAGTGGGCTTATATTATTATATTAAGTGCTTTTTATTTATTTTAAATATTATAAGAAAGAAGGAACGCCACTGTGTGGATAGGATCAAATATATTCTTATAAATTCCATGGTTCGCAAAACCGCACTTGGACGTTACATTTAAAAATACGTATTAGTTTCAATAATTGATATCATAAATATGTGTTGGTATCTAAGTATGTCTTTGCCTAAGTAATAAGATAGTCTACCTAGTACGGCCTCGAAAACTTACTATTGTATAAAGATTTCACACCCACACACCAACTTAAACAAGCTACACAGCACCTAACTTTCTCGGTCCAAATAAGGGCCCATTACTTCCAGAATCCATGTCTTAATGCAGTTTACTACGATTAAAAATGCGAAAGTTTGGATGAATGGATGAATGTTACTCAATCGATCAAAAAAGGGATAGATTATAGTCTAGCACATAGGCTATTTTTAACCTCGGGAGTGTGTTCCCTTGAGGTAATTTCCATTAATCACGCGGACAAAACCGAAGGCATAAGCTAGTATTCCATAAAGTCATAAACTCATAATAGATGCAAAGTCAACAACAATGTTAATGAGACCTTTCAACGCACTATTCAATTTGCATAAAACAAAAGTTGTAGAACTTGTTCGAGAACATGCAAAACTGAGTTGCCTATATGGGCATAAAGTTGGCCACACAGTTACGAACTGCTAACTTGGCTAGTTCGCAAGATGTTCAAATTGAAATGACCTCGGGAGCGACGTAGCACTTGGCGCAGTTCGTATGCCTCGACTTGGCTTGGCAGAGTTTTAGATCTACGTATTAGGGCTCTTGTATATTTTAGAAGTTCTGTGTGCGGTTTTTGGGCCGTTGATAGATTTTACAGTGTAAATGTAGCTGGAAAATAGCAAACTCCGTAAGATTATAACATAACTTGAGAGATTGTAAACTCTCGATAAATTGTCAACTGAGCATTTGGAGTACTTTTTTACGCATCACAATTTGATAGTCAGTAATCTCTCGAAGTCATTCCGAGAAATTGTGGACTGACATAAACTGGCGACCAATCAGCTGTCTGGTCTATATTTATCTGTTTGGTGTGATAGTTAAATTGGAAACTTTGCCCCTCATTGGTCTTTGTTTTCTCTGAAAAGACCAATGAGAGCTTTGTTTCCAGGTTTACTATCACACGAATACAGATAAATTGTAGACTTGTGCTCTGATTCGTCGCCATTTTATTATAATCCACAATTTCTTGGAATGGCTTCGAGAGATTATAGACTATCAAATATTGATACGTAAAAAAGTATTCC
Source organism: Mamestra configurata (assembly GCA_002192655.3). NCBI lineage: Eukaryota > Metazoa > Arthropoda > Insecta > Lepidoptera > Noctuidae > Mamestra > Mamestra configurata. Next base: position 64,642 of record NDFZ01005047.1, read on the forward strand.
AAATGTTCAGTTGACAATTTATCAAGAGTTTACAATCTCTGAAGTTATTTGCTAATCTTACGGAGTTTGCTATTTTCCGGTGACATATTGATAAGGTCCCATTCCTTTACGAAAAGGCATAGTTATTCATTATTTAGTTTTATTTATAAAAAAATGTGAACGGTGAACAAAGAAATAGAATTAAGAATCTGCTTAAAAAGTTTATGAATACAGCCCAAAATAATTCTTTATTACGCTTAATAACTAAATGCAATAAGAAGAAGTAGCGTAACGTCTAGACATCATTATCTAGGTGCATAGTTTTATTTATTTATTTAAACTTAATGTACAATAGTGGTACATGGGCGGACTTAATGCATCAAGGCATCAAAGTTTTCTTGGACTCCTTATTTTTAGTTCCGAACATCCGTAAGAAACTGAATCCTAATAGGAGCACTCGGGTGTCTGTCTGTCTGTCCGCCTGTCACAGCCAATTTTCTCTGAATCCACCGAACCAATTCTTTTGGAAGTTAAACAAGAAAATTAAAAAACTAATTTTTTGAAATTTACCGCGTGGTAAATAAAATGAAAGAGCTGTTGTAAGGGTTTTAATTATATTTTTTAAATAATTTTAATATATACAGTTTTGAAGTTATTCAAGAAATTAGATGAAAAATAACCATTACCCCCATCTCCGAAACTACCGAGCCTAAAATTTTGAAAAAATGCAGATAATAGTTCTAAACCTACTACAGGAAATAAAAACCTATAAGAAGTCTAAAGTGTTAACATAACATTATACAAAAATGAAATTTGTTCGGAACCCTTTGCACGCGAGTCCAATCCAGTTTTTGTATTACTTATGATGATTTTTAGTTATCTACCATTCCTATTCGCTTATAACGATCTGCTACAAAACTATGCACGTTCCCGTGGTTTCGCTGCTAAGGTATTTCCCGTAGATACAGTCCATTTTAACCGACTGCAAAAAAAGGAGGAGGTTCTCAATTCAGCTATATATTAATTTTTTTGTTTGTTACCTCATAAGTCCGTCATTTATTAATCGAATTGAAAAGGTATTTTTTCATATGAAAGGATTTACGTTCCGATTAGTCCCATAGAAATTTTATCAAAATCGGTTTAGTACCTAGTTTAAATCAAAATAACTGGAGGAAATAGAAAATAATATATCATCCATGTAAACGAAATTGCGTCTTTTGCTTTCCAGTGACTTTCCAGTGGTGTTGTTAGGTGTGGGGTACATATATGTGGGGTACCACAAAAAATTGTAAAATAAAAAACTTTAACAAAAAAATACAACCGACTTCCAAATAAAAAAGAACCGACTTCTGAAATTAAAGTTATTTTATACTTTATAGTATTTTTTTTAATTGGAAGTCGATTGTATTTTATTTTTTCGGCATAAAGAGAACCACTCAAGGGTAGTAAAGTTTTCTATCAGTGATAGAATTTCCTTAATCAGATCGGCACTTCGAGAAATTACGATTTTAAAATCTTTATAATATAATTCTCGCTAAATATATTAATTTATAGTTTGTTTACCTTTAATATAAACCATGGCAGGAGCTTGAACATCTTGCCTGTTGTCAGTACTCGCTTTGCACCAGTATTGTCCAGCTGAATGAGGTGTCACTGTGAGCGTCAGGTTTGCTGATTTGCCGACTCTCTGTTAGGACAAAACATGTTGTTAGTATCATTCATTAGTCAATTCTAAAGTCACTTTAATGTAAAAAAAAAACATTTTTCTGGCATTTTATGATCGCCCATATAGGTTTATTGGAAGATATAGTACATTTTGATACAAGTGCGCAAACTGTTTATGCAGTCGAAGCGGTTAGATGCCTAAACAGAGAGCGAGGCCAATATAGGGCAGAGACTTTTCAACACTATAAAAAAAAACTATTTCATAGCTTAGTTACAGTGCCTGCATAAAGTCACTAATTAGCAAAAAGATACTTACAATAAATCGCTCATATTCATAACGTAGCCACTGTATCTTCGGCGGTGGATGGCCATCAACTATGCAAGACAGTGTTGCCAAAGATCCTGGTTCACCTTCGACATTCTGAGGTCTTACTTTGATGGATGGTCCATCTGCAACAAACAGGAATTTGTAACACCATAGTTAGAACTATCGACGATAAAGCCTCTGTTGCTATCCCAGCTCCAAAGGTTTGGTACAGTACAAATACTGTACTTACAAAAAATCATATTTAGAACAAAAGTAGGTTTCACCGAGTATATCCTTAACCTTTTGAAGGCCATTGTCACATATATGTCACAAACGAAAGCTTACCCTGTACTCCAACGTCACGAATATGTGACAAAAAAGTACTGTGAATAAGTGGATTGGCGTCGGGGGTCCGCCGATGCGTTTATGCCCTGGCGGTTAAAAGGTTAAATAACATCCAATTCGCGATTCAGCGTCGTGGTATCCTGTGTTAAAAACCAGAAATAAAGACAACTCCAACATTGAAAATAATTTTAAAGACCTCCTGAAACACTCGTTTCTTCCTTACGACATAGAACTTCAAATGATATGAGATACACAAACTCAGCTTTAAACCCAAGCCTTTTGTCCCAGTAATAACCAACAAAACTGTATTATACAACACAATATAACTGGATTTTATGACCATTCTCACTCCAACTACCGCAAACTCACACACGTCCTAAGTCGCACATTCGCAAAAAGAGGAACAAAAAAGTATGATCCCGCTGGGCCTGGCGAACGTTTTCAACAATTTGGGTGCAAAATAAATACCCTGTTTTAATTTAAAATAATATACCTAGCAGCTAATTAAAATGAAACCAGGGGCAAAAATAAATAGCGAACGCATAACTCGATTTTCTTTACAATATAATTTGTTGCCTGTTTTGACCGTTAATTTTGAAACTTTCGGGCGGCCATTTTGTTACAAAATGCGTGATTTTTGTGATTTTCATTTTGATACCTAAAAACTGTAACAGTTTCAAGTTTAAAGCTTAGTTTTTGCCTTTAATTTATTTTATTACAGCCCCAACCGCGGCTTCGTTCGCATTTAAATAACCATAGCCTATAACCATCTCATCCAGGCTCACATCTATCTCTGTACCTAAATTCATCATAATCTTATCGGCGATTTAAGCGTGAAAGCGTAGATAACAAACAAACAGCACTGTCAGGAGTACTTTACAAAAACTATGAACAATGCATTATGTATGATGAACGTAAAATTTTCCGGAATCCGCGTTGATAGTCCACTTATATACCGTATCATATAACGCAAGCTTACTTAGAAATAATAAGAATGAAGTGTCAGTATTTTTCGTTATAAATTTATGCATTTTTATTTTTTACGTAATATTATTTTATTCTCAATATAATATTTAATTCAACATTATTAACGCTATGATCTTAAGCTGAAGTTGGAGTAGCATTCTACAGAGTATTAACTGAACAAGAAGTCTGCATACTGGATTTGTTGCCACTAATATGCGGCCTACTGTCCCGCGGATATAATAAATATATGTCAAATATAGTAAAACTAGAATTAATAAATCGTGACTAACACTGACAAGCTTCAATTTTGCTTAACTTTTATGTTAACACTAGCTCTTCGCCCGCGTGGATGTCGGAAATAATCCCAAGGGAACATACTGTGCTTTTTCATCCGGATCCGTTCAGCCGATGATTAGTAACAAACATCCATCCCTTCATCCATTCGTACATCCATCCATCCAAACTTTCGCATTTTTACCAGTATAGTGAGATCATTAAGTTTCATCAATTAACTTAAAAGGCTAGTGATCCGTATATAACGCTCGCTCGCTTGTGAGCTCTCCATTTCTTCTTACTTCACGTCAACACTGCAAAGCTGCAGCTTATGAAAAGTTAAAACTTTATTAGCCCTTCTTCTTAAGGGAGATAATAAAAATATCTTGCTGAACATTACTCTTAGCACATAAGGGCAGTCCGTATTGAAGGAAAACTCATCGCATAGAATTGGTGAATAGAGAGGTTTGTCTGTATTTAATATTTCTAGAAGCTTTTGTTACATAACTCTTAGTATTCTTCCGAGTATGTATTGTTAAACCTAATTTTAAAGTTTTGTTGTTTGTGAATAGAGGTAAATGATATTCAAAATAATAACTAGAACTTGTTAACCTATAATCATTTTCTTGCCCTCATCCCAATTAATTTAGGGTCGGAGAGTCACGTCTTTTTATCCTCTAATAATAATCATCGCAGTAATCATCATTCTAGCCCCCTTTCTAGCCTTAACTCAAAAAAAAACCTAAAACATTTATTTCAATGAAACCACTACTGGCACTTTTGAATTGTCAAGGTCTGTCCAAAGAGACGAAGATATTTGCACGTTCCAAAGCGTAGATCGGGATACTCTTTTAAATCAATGTTTTTAACAATGATATTACATCATTGGTGTGAAAATAATACAAACATACATACATATATGTGAGAACAATGTAAAAAGACTTGCAAGATCAAGCGTCCGAAGTAAAAAAAAAGTAACAATGCAAAGAACAAATAATTAAAATAAACCGCGGCAGCTGACAGATGACCAGTCTTAGCTGACGGTACTCGCTCAGCGTTATGAAGCATTTTCATTCAACATTTTTGGAGTAGGACATAAACGTCCTACGAAATCATTAATAACAATGCTACAAGGGAACACGTGGCTCATTTACTATTGCTGACCCTAAACCAGCTAGCAGGGCAATACTAAATAATCCGACTTTTAATTAAGGACAATTATAATACAGACCTATTAAAATATAAACATCTTCGACTCATAATAGCTCAATTACAAAATCACGACATCGTCGAAATGACCTCGACTTTCCTTTCATTCGACTTTGCGTATCACCAAACCTTACTTGAAAACCCAACAATACATCCCTATAGAATGCAAATTAAATAATAGTCCAATCATTACACAATAGAGGGCACTTCATTCGACGTCAAGAATTGCCCTGAAACCACGTAATTGTGGGCAAATGACTATAATTCGGTATTGTGTTAAGGACTCTTGAAACTTTGAATAATACCGTTTTAGTCGACTCACTTTGAATTGACGGACGGTAAGGCTTTTTGTTTCGTTCTAGATTTTATTAGGTAATCGTCTGGACTGTAATTTTGACTCGAAAATGCTGGTAATTTTATTTTGGAAAGGCTTAATTATGTACTTTTTATTGTGTTGTTCGACATTGTTTTGGAGCCACGAGAGTAATTTCTGTTTTCACTGGTGATAAGCGTAATAAATACGAAAATTGCCCCTCTGAATTCACTTTTGCAAAAAGCCAGCGATAGCCATTATCACAAATAAAAAAAAAATTACATCACGCCATACCATGAAGTAGGTAGTTTAGCTATTAGTTTCAAACGCAACCATAACAAAATAACAGCCAAACGACTCTAAAAATGCAATCCACGATAACAACAAAACATCAAACCCCAGTTTTGATCAAAACAATCAAATGGTTAATACGTGATTGGGTAACAAAGGCGAATCATATTTCATTCCATATATCCCTTAGGTATAAAAGGGGGAAAAAATATCCACAGCCTTTTGAGCCAGCTTCCTGTATGCCAAATTTCATTGTCATCCAGTTTTTGAGGGTAAACAAAAGGGCCAACAAAGCATTGGGCCGATTTTTAAATATTGGTATTGGATCTGACCGGTGATATGATCTGACATGGATAGCGGATCAATTGTTAGGCAAACTCTTTCTATTCACTGTTCTTCGTCTTTTTGTTTGACATTTGGTTCGAATTTATTTACAGCTGAAAAACAGTTTGCTCTCGACTTTACAGTGGTCGTCATGGTTTTAGATTCTCAAATCATTATTGCAATCCATAATGCTCACATACAGATGGTAAATATTAATAAAGAGAAACAATTATGAATCCTGAAATATTTTTCTTGCCTACACCTTTCATTCATCCAAATCAAGTTATCTTTATTACTGTCTTTCCATTACCGACGTATATTATTATGCACCATCACTAACAATATACTTACATTAATTTTGTTTTGATTTTACTGACCTGTCTGTAAATTAAGATTTATTATTATATACTATGAAAATCGGTTTAGCGTATACTAGTGAAACATTAATTAATAGGCAGAGAATATTTCGCATCACAATATGAAGGCAAATTCCTAAATTATGCCAACAAGGTATTTACTAAATATTTCAGAGAACACTAACTAAAGAAACTCACGTTTGTTAACCAAATCAACGTTACAATGAAGTCCATACCTGGAATCGACCAATAGGAATTAAAGCTTAAGAATAAAAATCTTTTTATCAAAATTACTAGTTAGTTTTCATTTGATTGCAGTATCTAATAAAACGTAATATCGTCCAATCAGTTGGTTTCTATGAAAGAAGTCTCCTTTATGCATATGAAATGGGTTACTGGCAAAATGTAAATTAGTCAAGTCTTAGAATTAATCGATTAGTAGGTAACTTCAACTCACCATACATAGGAAAAGTTTAACTAAAATAAAATTGCTGAGCTAGGTTAAGGCTGAATTCACACGATCTATTGTTCTCAATATGAAATCAAAAGATCACGTGCCTTTAAAGTTTGAGGTTGCCGTCGAAGAAAATCAACCATTTATAAAGACCAAAAAAAAAATGTATAGACTCTATGAAAGATGATATGGAGTTGACAACAGAGATAACAACTAATACAAACGTAAGAAAGAAGACAACATTTTGCGTTGAACTCAAATCAGTTAAGATAAGTGCAAAGAGAACAACAAAAATCGCAAAAATCTGATCGGCCCATATTCAGCCCGATGTGACGCCAAACTAACAAATATCTATTTAATTTAGTTCACCCAGTGTTATATGCGTTTAGTGGAAAACAGTCGACCGATATTACCCGTAAAAGCCATTGTACGGACTATTGGAAACGCATCGATGGATGAAACAATAAATGCTGCCGGCTTTTCTGTGAATACGGCGTTCGCATGTTTGGAAAGACTTCATGTATGATACCGGGTGAAAACTCATGAATAATATTTGGCATGCGCTAGGACCTAGTCTCCAATTCTCAGTAATAATTTCGGACGTGTATATTTTCTAGAATGTACTAGAGCCCGTATATATTCAAAAATGGGTTTGGCTGACTGTGTCGTTGACGCGAGTGTGGTGCTGGGCGTGACAAATTCTAAGATTATACATAGTTAAAATAGTAAGTATAGGTTGTCGTTAAGTTAAGTAAGTATAGTAAGCATAGGTTGTTGTTGTCCTGTTCTTATTATGAGGTGTACAATAAAGTATATAATAATAATAAGTATAGGTTTCAGTTCAGAAATAATATGTAAGCCACAAATTACGTTGTTTCGTTAATAATAGTTTTACGATACAAAGTATTTTATGTTACGCAACTATAATTTAAGGAGTGTTCGTTGTTACCAAAATAAGCACAAAGTTGCAACTTCTGCAATGTCCAACGAAATACCTAAACTACAACTTCAGCTTTAGGTATGTGAAGTGTGTACTCAAGTTGCTATAGTCAAGACGTGACCTAATGAAATACTAATAACTACTGGACATTGAATACATCACAGTCCCTCAAAAATCACAAGAGCTACTTATGACGAATACTGAAATAAATCACAATGATGAAGAGTCACTAGATACGTCGCCCTTTTTACACCGAGCCTTAAAACCGTGAGCCCATCGAACCGCAGAACTGACGAGGTATTATAATTCTTGAGTCGGCACTTACAGGCCACTTCCAGAGTTTTGGTGTCAGCACTTTTGCCGACTTGGTTGTGAACCTCGCACTTGATAGTCGCTTCGTTAAATCTTCGGGATATGTTGGATAGTATCTGGAACAAAAGGTGGTGAATTGAGGGTGATAATTTAATTAGAGGTTTGAAATAATGAGAAGAGAAGAAAAACCTTTGATACTCAATTGCTGTTACGTCATTTTGTCGTTAAATGTAAAATCAAGTCTGATAACGCTGTATATGGATTAATAAGAAGTGACTGCCTAATACCTGGGCCACAGATTTAAATGTAGGTATTTTTTCTTCAAAACTTCGACAACATCTTGCTTACTAACTGGTACTGTCAAATTACGCACGTAATAAAAATGCAAAGTTCAAAGAAAAAACAAGGAACATTTTCTGTAACCCGCTACTGTTTCCAGAAACAAGAATCTTTTCTCATCTAGTGCTTAAAATTACACTAACAAGCGCATGAAGTAAGGTAGGCCAAAAGAAAATATCTAGCTTACTCGTTAAAACATGAATCCTTGCAAGACTTTTAAAAGATGAAGCCAATTACCATACAGAACTAAACATTTCAGTAGCAGGAACAAAAACATTTAAAGGAGAGAACAAAACATTTAATAAGCCAAAAATTCTCGAACATGCTCCTTAGTATGAAACAGCTAATGTAAAATGCATATTGCAGGTATATGTTGTGCCAAGAAGAAATTTGAAAATTCTCTCTTATATTTTCGACGCCTCCTACAGGAGATGCAAATAAGCTTGGTAAAATTTAATATGGTGTGTGGAATTAATGGGGAAACGACACTTGAGATGATATAAGATACAAGGCCGTTACTTTGTTTTGGATTTTTAATGGAGCCTCCCAAAAATGGAATATGTTACCTTCCGCTTACGGTATTCGTGCACGCGTTTCAACATTTTCATTTTCGTGGATACAAGTAGAATTTTTAGGTGATGTTATGTTTTGAGTCGAATTTGTGTTGGAACACGGAGTTGGCAAATAACAACTTTAATCCAGAATTTCTCTTGTGGGATGCTTTTGACGTACCCATGGATCAAAAAAGACGATATATAGTTTTTTAAAATCTCGCCAAAACCAATGTTTCACAAAACAAATGAAATACAATACATATTGATTCTAGGAAAGCCGAGCAAAATACATACTAATAACATAGCGGAACTGATCACCATGTTGAACCATTTTCACAATATAAATTAACCTAATTGTTTATTCAATGCCAGTATCAACACAACCGATTGACATGTAGCTGCAACGGATGTATTGACAACAACAGAAGGCTGCTGGCCTCACCTATGAACACCCCATTTGCCTGATTAAAACGCCATTTAAAATCGATAATGGCTAAATGACTCGCGCGAATTCTCGAATGGGTGGTCTTCGAAGGAATTCGAGCTCGACCCAGTTGAACTAAAGCGGTGACCTAGATAAATTAAATACTGAAAACATTAAAGTAGAGTTTGGTAAATGAAATGTGCACAATACATACCTTTGCAAATCTTTTTGTATAATTTAGAATTTTAACAGTGAACCCTAATTAAACTTTGACCAACCTAGGTTGAACTTTAGTCGCGTTGGTACCAGGCTAATTAGGTGATGTATATTTTATAGCATCTTCTAAACACGACTTTATATAATGTGTTTTTTCATCCGTGGCTTATTTGGTAGACAAACGCTTTCCGAAAATCAAATCCTGATGCCCATATTAGTTCACAAATTAAGGTTATTTTATAAAATACTATGTTAAAAACAAAGTGTTACGTTCTCATTCTCACCAATTCATTACTGATGTCACCGGCTACGTGTTCATTATTGACATACCATTTGTATGTGAGGTTATTGGGATTTGCACTGGCTTGGCAACCTGGGAAATAATAAGAATAATATTATGAGAAAATTATGTTCATACTTAAAAAACTCCCAATAACAGAATCTCATCAAATACTATAAAGTATAAAACGTTTTGTAAGAATTTTTAAGAATATTTTTCTCAGTAAGTCGTTCAAAGGATCAAATTCTACAGAATGTTTATAAAAAGGAATAACCTAATTAATTAATTTAGTAACCTTGATGAAAGTATCTCAAAACGTTGTATTCACCTACGCAGGCTTTATTCGTAAGTATTCAATAAAATTATTAGGGACACAGAATCGACCCTTGGGGTACGCCTACGAATAGCAATGAACTTTGATGGGTTGATTAAAAAAGTTAATGGATGATTCAAAATCAATTGGGATTTGTGTTATTATGGGGAAAATGTTAACTAACCAATAACGACTGTGTCTCCCTCTTGGATATTTCCTTTCAATATTCCTGATTTCACGAACATGCGAACTTTTGGAGCGTATTGTACCTGTAACAAATAATAATATTAGAATGTTACTTTCTAGACTTTCATATGGAGAACTCACTGAGCTCTTTGAGCTTTGGTTGTATCAATATGAAGATATTTTTGGGTTTTTTTTTACTTTTCGTGAAATAGAATTTATCAATAACATCAATTAAACATATTACAGTATTTTTACAAAGATTCCTAATTATCATCTGCAGTGTATCATTTTGTAATATAACAAACGTAAAGATTCTTATAGGTACTTTACAAAAACTAAATAAAGTTATCAGGCGGTAGCCCAACAACAACAATCTAGTCCGAGTTTTAATCTTCAGAAAGCAGTAGCATTTTTCCACAAGTCAGAATTGTGAAAAACCAAGTAGAAAACGAGAGAAATGTCGCAGAAAACATCGTCAATTCACCAAGAACGAAACAATACGGCGGGAACCAGCCATTACGAATAGACTTGACCTAAAAATATCCAACAATTTTTCACTCGGAACTTTAAAAAGACGGTTTTCAAAATAAACGAAAAGCCGACCATTTCTCGTTGTGTCCAAATCAGGACTGTTTTCCAGTAGTTGTACGATGTAGCAAAACATATGGAGTAACAAAGGAGTAAGAAAAATAAATACGAGTGAAGCATCCAGTAGGGGTAACTTCGATAGCTGCGCTGTCCAGCTTTTTACACCGAGCACGTTAAGATGGGAGAAGACATATTGTTTTACTACAATTTAAATGACGTTTTGAGATTTATTTTACGTGAAACGTGGACAAAGGAATATGATCGTCACATGGAACATTCAAGATGTTTGCGATGATGAAATCATGATTACACCGCTATCATATTTAATAGTAGCGTCGACACAACTATAAGCATAGACTGAAATATGTTTATCCGTTTCCAAACATATGTTTCCTTGGAAGATCTCCTTTGTTCCTTCGATCCAGGATTATGTGCATTTCGCCGGGGGTAAGCTGTTGTCAGTAATCTTTTGCGGCCGATTGTTCTTATCTTGTCTGTTCTTTTGTCCGGATTAAGTTGAATTCTTAGTGGAATTTGTATTAGGTGCATCGTTACTACCGTTGAGGATTTCTTTGCAATTGCGATGCATATTGTTGTTAACAGATGTCCTTTGGTACGCTTTATTGTCGACCTCAATAGTTTCTGTATTTTTATATCTATCAACACAGTTATGGAATATTGCTTACAAAATTTAGGATTGCGTGATAAAGCGTGGATTTAATTATCACAATGAATTGAATGATGCCGAAAATTCAGACAATGACGAATGACACTGGAATGGGGAAGTATTGGGTCTGCCATCAAGAAATATCTACTTGATTGTTATAGATCCAATACTTCCGACACAAAAAAAAATCTTCGGCAGTTCAAAACAAAATTATTCAGAACCTCAGCGACTTCAGCAGTAATTCCCATAAAAGTATAACACACTCCAGAAACCAATTCCGCCAGTATATAGACTAGCTCATTCCTGTGCCATTAAGCTAGAAGCTCCAGATAACCTCACTAATATTTGACAGTTGATTGTTTAAGACTGGGTATTATGGGGCATTTTAAAGGCGTATGGTATTGGAAGCAAGCCAAACTGATATGCCAGTCCCCATATATAATTTGGAGAGGATGGAGGGGAGTAAATTGAAAAGATGGTTGTAATTTGAAATGGAATTGAGCCATTGGAATTGGAGTAGAAGGCACTAGTGTTTTTATAAGGCGTAGGGTAAATTGATTAAGTGTAAAACGTTGCTGATGCTGGAAATTCAATATTTCGTCGCTTAAACATTAGGACTAAAATAAAATGAATCAGGCATTTAAGTCCGCCTTTATACAGTATTTTAACTAGTGCATAAAGTTTTAATAAATAAATAAAACAAATTATGTCTAGTAAAACAAAATATTTTATCGTAGCGTGCAACAGTTACAACAATACGAAAACATAAATCTGACCTAAAATCCAGATTATTTGAACAATAAAATAATATAAATAATTCATGCATTTTGCAATGGTCATTGTAATTTCAAACCACTTTTGTGGCAAACAGTAGTGTATGTTATACAATCAATTATAATTAAAGTTTGATTTTTCAATAGTCGGACAACTTGTGTGCGAGGATTCAAAATATTATTTTTAACTTATTTTTTTATTATTGATTGGCACGCGTTTGGCCACTATCTCAACTGATGGTAAGCGATGATGTGGTCGAAGATGGAGCACGCTTGCTTAGAAGTAACCTATTTACTCTTGACTTAAAGACTCCCAGATTGTTGCTATCAGGAAACACAGACTCTGGTACGGAATTCTACTCCTTAGCTGTAAACACAATTAATGCATTCCCAAAACGCTTTGTGCGTGTAGGTGGGATGTCCACCATGTAGGTACCGGTGGCGCTTCGCCGTTCGTCTTGTGGTCCGATGAAATCGCACACAGATCAAAATGCAACCGATAGAAAACCGACAGGCTAGCAATTCGGCGTCGATGCTCAAGACTTTGGAGCTTTGACTCTACAAGCCTATCATTGCCGATGATCTTCTTGGCTCGTTTCTCAATTGACTCAAAGGCATCATCAGGCAGATCCGTCCCAAAGATGAAAGCAGTACTCCATACACGATCGAACTTGCGCTTGATAAAGTTTAAGCAGCTGTTCCGGTGTGAAGTACCGTCTCACCTTACGTAAAGTACCGTCTCTCATTTTAAACTGTAACTAATTAAAAATAAGTGACGAACGGAAGACTGAAAACTTACTGCGCGGAGCCCAAGTAACATGAGAAAAGTATTGCAGATCGTTTCGATGTTGAGCAAAAAATGAAACGTTTTGGATTAGAAATGTACGACAATGATTCTTTCTCTGTTTGATTTGATTTGTTTATTTACATTTAAATCAAATCAGATAGACCTACATACGTATGATCGAACCTATTATGAATACTAAAAAATGTTGTTTGTTCATAACTTTGAAACAAATTCGCTTGATCCTATAAAAGTCTCCACGTATTTTATTGTTAACAACATCCCTACTTAATACAAAAGGGTTTAATCGTAAAGATACTCCTTAATCCGCTATAGCACATACTTTATTTTGTAACCAATGAACCTTTCAGTCTAGACGAAGCCTTACATCGCAGGGAATTAAACGAACAAAGCCTTTTTGAAGTGACAATAAACCATTTGAAAAGCTCTCACCATTGTGGAAGCAATGAAGTATCACAAGTTATTTTCGTACATGCATTTGATATGAAAGAAGATTTAGAAATATGAGTGGAAGAAGAGCTACTGTTGTTTCATTCTGCTTGCTACTTATAGGATTAGGTGCTTTGAGTGAGTACGTGAAAACATCTTCATTTATGAAACGTACATTTTTTAAATGGTTCTTTGAAAAGTGCATTAAGTCAGTATAACTGACTGTTTCGTCTGAGTTTTGGTTTTTCCTAAAATTACTCTTTGGTTTGGTTTATTAAATCTTCTTTTTAAACCAAATTGTTATCATCTTATACCAACCAAATTTAACATAAATATTCACATAACATCACGCTCTAAATTCCCCGAAAGGTTAAGCACGAATGCACTTGTACTGCACCCATATATCGCCAATCATGTTTAAGTTTCATGTTATAGGAGGCGAGCCTGTTTATCAACTGGGTACAAGTCTAGACTCCGGACTTGCCTACCAGGGTTGCGGAATTTGTTCGAAAGAGTCACCACAACCCTGGAACGCAAAGGGTTTTGGAGGTACATGGATGGGTTTCAGGTTTTAGTCAATAAGAGTCTGACTGAAGGAGTCATTTGATGGTATCTCATCGTAAAAAAAAGACTCCGGACTGTTACTGCTAAATTCTAGATAGAAAACCGCAATATTATTTTTCCCGACACGGGAATCGAACCTTCCTGGGTTTTAATCATGTTTAGCAATAGCGTAATTGGGTATTTCTCTGAAAAAATCTAATAAGTCCGTCTTTATTAAACGGACTTATTTGATTTTTCTCTAACTGGACAAGTATTTTTTATTTTTTCGCGTAAGACGATCCAGTCAGTTGAAAACTCGCGTGACGTTACCTTTTAGAACGCTTTTTACTCAAATGTGACGTCACTTAGCCCTTTTGAACTTAGATGCGCTTTATCTTTGTCATTCTTTTATCGATTTTTAGTGGCAAAATATACGTGTACAAAAATCTAACGAACAGACTAAATAGATTTTTCTCAATATTAATTAGTAGGAGTTATTTAACAAAGTAACTACAAGTCTCAATGGTACTCAAATCAAGAAAAAAACCTAAGAAAAATGATATTCCTCCGAACAGGGGCAACAAATTCAAAGGATTTGTCCCATTAAAACCTGGCGAAACGGCTGGAAAACCGCAAAGAAAAAATCATTCGCCTCATGATATACAAGATTTGCTGACACCGTTACAGAACGTCGTCACGAAATTAGAGCCTTACACAGCCCTCCTTATTTTCACTTTTCCAGTATAAAACCACGTCCAAAAACATTAGATCTACCCCACTTAACACAACATCAACGAAAAAGGCAGTTTCGATAGGCCAATGGAGACTGGTCATGTTGGTAAGCCGAATCGGCGAATTTTCTAAAAGGAGGATGTACAAAAATTGCGGCACGGATTTTTTTTTTACCGACTGTCTGTTTCCTTATTTCGTTTCTCCTTTCTTTATATCCGTTTATTGGAAGCTTGGCTTAAGAAGTTATTTATGTGTGTACAAACTCAAATTAAGGTTTGTTTTACTTGTTTCGCAGATATTTTTCTTTGGAACGAGGATTTTCACAAGAACAGTGACTTTATACAAAGTTTCTCTATAACTATTTGAAAGTATTTAAAATCAAGGCAAGATAATATATACCTTTCTTTTGTTTTAAGTTACCTAGTACGGTCTAAGTTTTCATAACCTGATTTTTTTATAAAAGTAGGTTTCAAATCTCAAACTAAATCTACATAATGTTTTACTAACATAGTTTGTTAGTAAATTGTTACTAACACTATGAGTCTTGTTACTTGAATTAAAATGATAATTATTATGATTAAAAAAAACAACCTGAATTGAGAACCTCCTCCTTTTTTTGAAGTCGGTTAACAAGCATACTTTGATCCTACAATATTTTGCAACAGCAATTTTATCAAATCCTCCATTATTGCAAAATCACAATTGTGTGTGATCGAAGAATCCACCAGATAATCCGAAACAAAAAATTTTTCAAACATCAAGAATTTTCAAAGCCAATTTATATCGTATGGTAATTCGAGAAAACATCTCGAAGGCACAGCGTACGTCGCAAAAAGATGGTTGCAAACGTGCCCCTTTTTCCTTCTACATACATTTTAATACAAAATTATACGAACAAGATAGCAGCCCAGGGGAAGTTCAGCCATAAAGTCTAAAACAAAATGTGGATTTAATCGTCGTATCAAATTATCTCATTTTTGTGGAAGCTGAAACGTCCATTTATGGATATTAAGTGATCATTAGCATAAACTCTGGCTTTAGTAATGTGGCTGTAAGTTATTTTCATTTGAAGCTTTGCTAAGTGTATTTTGAATCTTTTAATTGGATTAGCTTGGATAGTTTCTAACTGTTTAACACGTTCTTGAATTGAATTGTCTATTTCTGTAAGAATTTTTGCGATCTCTTTGTATAGGTACTTTGTTTGTAACAGTTCTGATTTATAGTGAATTTATTTTCAGTTTTGGCCGTTTTACTTTTACCTGGGAAAATATAAAGTTAGACTTAAGAGAACATATTTTTGCACACGTATAATGGAAAATTCATTTCTTAATAAAAAAAATCTAATATAAATACGAAAGTAATCTGTGTCCATTTGGTCGTCTGTCTGCTTGTTAATTTAATTAAACTTTATGTACAATAGTGGCACATGGGCGGATTTAATGCATCAAGGCATTTTCTACCAGTAAAATTTTGGGTTATAATGATGGGTGATAAAGACTATACTGTGGTAGGTGTACAATAAATAAAAATAAAATTTAGAATTAAATTCTAACCTTCGGAAAGAAGATAAAAATAATATATATAATAAATACTAATAAAATATTTTATAACTTATTAACGTCTTAGCGGCTCACGGATTTGAATGAAACTTAGCACTCGAGTTAGTAGATCATGTGATAAATTGGGACATAAGATTATTTTTATCCCGGAAATATGTTCCTTTTCATTATCTACAACTTTCACAGGGGTAAGCCTAGAGACTCATGATTTTGCCAAAATCTGTTTGTTTTTTTGCCACATTTCAATACCAAAATGTACATCTCAATCCTTTTGATGTCGTATTAATATAATAAATGTGCTGTTGAATTGGATGGCCGTAAATCATGTCTAAGCTGGTTCCGAACAAGCTGGTGGAAGTGAAAGAATAATTTATCAGGAAACGGGATGAGAATGTTTGTTTTATTAGTTATGCGGATTTTGGTAAACTTGGCTTTTGAAGGTTCATTTGTAGGTAAGGAATTGAAGTGATTTGTTATTGTATTGTAGTATTAAAAAAAAAACCTTTTTACAAAAAACACTACAAAGAATAAAATAACTTTGTTTCCGGAAGTAATTTAACACCGACTTCCGTTATTAAAGTTATTTTATACTTGTAGTGTTTTTTTTTATTTGGAAGTCGGTTATATATCTTTGTAAAAAAGTTTTTTATTTTTCACTTTTTAGTGGTACCTACACCTAATAACCACTGGGAAGTCACAAGAAAGCAAAACACGCTAATTTTATTTACTTTGACGATATATTTTTCCCAGCTATTTTGATTTAAAAACCAAACCACTGAAACGATTGAGTCATCAAACACACTGTTCGATTTGAGTCGTTTCACATGATCAAAGATTTTTCAAATCGGTTCATAAATGACGAAGTCATGAATGAGGTAACAAAAAAAATTAAAAAAAAAACGAATTTAAACCTCCTCCTTTTTTATGAAGTCGGGTTAAAAAGAGCCTTAGTAGGCTATCTGTTGCAGCTGCCAAGCAATGAATTCAGACACTAGTTGCTAGAATTAAAAAAAGCAAGAAACCTAGAATCCTAGACTGCCAGTATAACATAACATCACGCCTGCATACCTTGAAATTCCATATAATAGAATGCCTCAGCTGAATTCAAACATCAGACTGCTACTGAGAATTTCTACAATGGAAAACCCAATAACACTTTCCCCGACCCAGAAATCGAACCTAAGACCTCATGCACTGCAATAGAGTTTGTGACTGATGACAACAAGGCAGTTAGATCCTAGACTTATTTGGTTTTAAAGCTTCCGCCCAACACCAGATTTCTAGTTAAGCTAAAGTATTCATGATACAGTGCTATTTAAAACCACGCTCTAAGAATAGTCCTACAAATCTCGTATAACATTCACACGAACGAAGTCACGAAAGGTTTCCAGTAATAATAGAACTCTTGATTTCAATTTAAATAGTTAATGGCTTTACGTGGTTGTCGACATGACATGACCTTATGAAATAGCCAAGATCAAAGGAAATCTTTCAGTTATACATGGTTATCGACAGATTAAGTGGTCTTGCCAATGGGTATAATATTTCCACAAAATAGATGTCATGATCATCATTCAGCACATACACACATACACACACACAGGTCACATAGGTCTTTCCAAGGCATCGCCACATCGACTAGTTCTGTGCTTCTTTTGAAGACAGATAGGCTGCCGATCCTGAAAAATGCTGGTAAGGACCCCAATATATTGGAAAAAAAACTAGATGGAGAATGAGTGGTCAGAGTACTAGCATTTCTGTTAGTTTTAACAAATGCCCACATAAGAGCTCACGTCAAAACATAAATGAAGGAGGATCTTTATCAAGATAAATAAAGACACCGGTGTAGAGGTATGTGGTACAGGCAGTAAAATCCCGCACACCTCCACTGAAAACCGGAAGATCCTCCGACCAGGCTGTTGTATATGTTCAAATCGCACGGAGAACTTTGCTTGCGCGATGCAGGATTTCGTTGGTCGTTCATCGCTTACAGGATAGATGCGGTTTTTTTGTTGCCGTAAAAATTTAGTTTCTCAGTTTTTCAAGTGCGGCATTGATCAAATACCTATTTTTTTAATTCTATTTAAATTTCTAATAAATAGTCAAGAATAACTGATCGAGTGGTAAATGACCACCGAGAGTAGAAAATAATTAAACTACTAATGTCGCTATAAAAATAAGGATTGTTGGTAGAAGGGTGAAAATTTAGGATTGTATGTATCTTTAAATGGCACAAACATGTTAGGGATGGACAACCTTCATCACTTAGGGGTACGAAAAATAGATAGTAGCCGATTCTCAGACTTACTGAATATGCATATAAAATTTCATAAAATCGGTCAAGCCGTTTCGGAGGAGTATGGTAACTAACATTGTGACACGAGAATTTCTACACAAGTAAAAGTGTTGTTTCTTCACAATTAATTTTTCAATAAACACATATCAAACAAAATGGCTTTAGCTGTCGATGGATCGCATTTCCATATCTTTGGTGAAAACAATAAGCTCTATGCATATATTGTGGGCATTTTAATTAGAGACTGTAGTGCAAAGAATACTGATAGATCCTTTATGGACCAGAAGTAATATTTACAACAAATAAATCTCCTATGTCAATAATAAATGCTACACTTTAATAAAATCCAAACATCAAATTTACTCTCCTGCAACAAGATATTTTTAGCACAACTTCAATCTAGCACTATTCAAGCCCACATTCGCGTAATAATAACTCATTTTGCTTCGTTAGCCCACACGAGCAGGATGACAAGAATCTAATATAACCTACGTGCTTCATATTTTTATTAAGTCGAGCATAATCTAGAAAATCTAGTTCAGTGCACGAGAATTGAAGAAGGAATGTGAGTTTTGCTTATAAAGAATATTTTCAGTTTCCTTTTTTATTGCTGAGTAGTCAACTAGTTTGTGATATGAAAAACTGGCTTTTATGATAGTTTCTGCGTGGGTTGGATCTTACTATGGAGCGAAAACTTGTATGATAATGTATCACAAGCCCTATCAGAATACCAGCGCTGAATTATTTTTTTTTTTAAATAACGCAGCATATGATGACCTTTTGGCCTCGCACAATATTAAATTCATGCTGTTCTAACTTTTGTCAATTATTTTTATGACTGTTAGTTTTAATTTATTTTACTTTTTTTTTATTTTGTGCGAGTCCCAAATAATTTTTTATTTTTTTCTTTTCTTTTTTTGTATCTTTTGTTATTTGTATAAGAATTTTAACGAACTAGTGACTACAACGAAAGGATAACTTAGGATACTGCTTGCACGTGTGTGGTCACGATATTTTTGTGGTATTTGATTTGAATACACAACACCACTCTCTTCATCATTATATCAAATTAGGCTGAGAACCAGCACGTTTCAAACATTAATTTAACATTTACACAAAAGTACATAAAGACATTCCCCCAAAACGCCTGCCTGTCACAACTTCTTAGTGTTAACTGGGAAGAAGAAGTGGTGCAACAAACACGCCAGAAAAATTAGTTATTCGCATATGACGGTTACACATTTTGTGCAGATTGTGAATTGTTCTAAAGTTAAATTTGAAAAAAAACAACATCACACTACATTCCCATTTAAATCTTCAAAATATACCATCACTTGAGCCACGGCTCTCGTATCTGTAAAGCCACACTTCGCATAGTCAAAATCCATGCTACCTCAAATTCAACACAAGAGACAACAAAATTGGCATTCATTCCTTACACTCAGAGTGGAGCGAAGCCACAAATATTTGCTACAGTCAAGTGTAACAGATCAGATACACAAGATAAACCAAACGTAACCAAATTCCTATGAGATACTGGATTTTGCCACGGTTTTGCCCGCGTGGGCAACGAATATTATCCAACTGGGGTCATACTATGGCGTCTTTAAATCATCATAGTTTCGGTGTGGGAGGGAGACGGAGCTATACTAGACACATAGCGCTATTCCTTTTTTACAATAGTATCATGATTGCACGTCATAGTATTGTAGGATCCAGATCATGCATGGTCTATCATTTGGCCAAGTTTCATTTAAATCCATTCAGCTGTTGAGGCGTGATTGTTCACAATAAAATTATAAACAAATATACAAACTTTAAATTTATGATACTAGTAGTATCCCGCCTCAGATTTGCGCGGTTGCAAATTATTTACACAAACTGTCCTCGTTTATCGTTCTGTCTACGAGTTAAAATCGTATCAAAATCCAGAACAGCCAGAGGTAGACAGCGACGAAAAGAGGATCAGATAACCTTCAATTCTCATCTTAATTCTAACTTCGTTTTTTTTTGTAAATTATTAAAAATGCAAAAGTTGTTTTAATTGTTACACTTTCACGCCTATATCAATGAACCGATTTCGATAAATTTTGGTAAAAAGATAGGTAACCCTAGAAACGATTATGGGCCACTTTTTTTTTATTTATACAAACGCGAGCGAAGCCGCGTGAAAAAAACTAGTTGTTCATGATTGTTAATGTCACAAGAACTGCCACCTTGTAACGAGAATTTGATTTGAAATGAAATGTGTCTGGCATCAATTAGTTGATTAAGATTATAATTACATTGTACTTAAGGCATTTGGAATTCGTATAACGGAATATTTAAGCAGTACTGTCACAGTTAGACTACATAACATTGAATTGAATTGTGTGATTAATCATGTAGGCTGTGTGTTCTTTAAATTATAAGTTTTGAGCTTGGAATGTGACTGGTTTTGGCGGCGACGGAATTTGGCACGCGAGTAAAGCATGTCCTGGAATACGATATAATTTTTTTTCTTGAGAGTTTATTCACGAGCCGCGGGTAGTAGTGTATAATCTAATCAAGTAAAAAGAAGTGAAAATTCATTATTATGTTTTCATTTACGTAATTATGTACGAGTACATATGTACCGGATCAATCCAGGATGGATGAAATGGTGATAGGTCACTGGAACAACCAACGAGAATAGATAAAATGATTGATTAGTACATTAGAGGTAGTTTTATAGGGGCGCCAGTGACGGAAAAGTTAACAGGAAACCGCTAGTCTTGGTGAGTAAGAGGGGTGAAATATATGTTACTTCAAGATATATGTATATTATATGGATGGATGGAGAGGGAGAGGGAGGCCAAAGAAAAGATGGATGGATTGTGTGAGAAGAGATTTGAAAGAAAAGGGATAGCAGTGATAGCCTGGCGGCTGACAGGACAGAATGGAAGAAAAAAACGTGTTGCGACGACCCCAATGTGTGATAAGGGCTGGAAGATGACAATGTACATCGGAGCAGTTGATGATACCTAACAGCGCCGCAGTTCACCAGGCTGACGACACATGACACATATGTACATGGAAAAACACGTTGACAAGTTGGGACGGAGTCACGATTCCCAGCAGTGAGAATGAAGAGGAGAGAGGGACATCAAAAGAGAACCCTGACCCATGAAATATTCGTAATCTATACTTAAAATTATAAACGCAAAAGAAACCATGTCCGTCTATCTCTCTGTTTGTTCCTCTTCTCTGAACGGGTTTTATGAAATTTTGCACGTTGGTAGACCAAGTCTTGGAATAGGCAATAGGGTATTTTTTATCCCGGGAGTATGTTTCGGGAGGAGGAAGAGAGTGTCTCAGGGAGTATATTAGTAGGTATAGGTGAGTAGTTATAGAAGTTTAATAATGTGCCCATAACTGCTACATAATTAAATTGTGAAATTACCTGCAGCTTGACAGTGACAGCTCTGTAGGCGCGATCTGCAGTATTTTGTGCTTGACAGGTTAGGGTCTGGTTGTGATGATGTCTCCTTGGACGCAGTCGAAGTACAGACCTACCAAATAAAAAAAATGATTTACATTTGAAGCAAGAAAATATAATGATTCCTTATCCAGTACAACATGACTAAAATATGTATTAACATTCAATCGAAAGAAATCTGATAACAGTATTTACAAGAAGTTTCATATATACCAGTTACAAATTCTGGAGTATCATAGGCAGTCGTTCCATTTTAAATACTGGCATTACTGGAAGCTGATCCAAATATAGTTTAGAAAGTAAAGTAGGCATTCATTGTAATCATTTAACATTATTTTATTAAGGGTGTCTTTCTAAGCTCAGTGTTTCAGTCAATTAGGTCTTCTTTACTATATGTATATAAAAACACAACCAAATTAGTTTTCCAACTTACCTAGCAGTGAATCTTCGACCATCAGGCATTGGCACCACTGTGTAATTGACTCCGTGTGTCAATACCCCACCATCATTATCCACCCAGGTGATCTAAAAAATATCATTCACTATTATTTCTGACTTTCAATGTTGAAAATTTAAGTTTATTGAGGTTGTCGCGATAGATCTAGTATTTTTTAAGATACACGAGTACGTAACATATGACCAGAGAAGTTCAGCCGACCTGCTGTGGCGTACTAATGCCAACCAATTTCAATGTTGAAAATCTAAGATTATTGAGGTTGTCGCAATTGAATTGTTAGATCTAGTATTTTTTTAAGATACACGAGTACGTAACATATGACTAGACAAGTTAAGCCAACCTACTATGCTAATGTGCTAATGCCATCCAATTCTGATGATGTAAAAGGGATAGTGCTATTCGCTATGTATAGCTCTCTCTCCTCTCTCTTAGAGCGGAATCATGATCGTTTTAAGACTTCATAGTTGGACCCCAGAGCATCGAAACTGGTCCGAATAAGCGTGAAAGACCCCCTGTAATCTGGTTGTCTGTTGTTAACAAAGTCCTGAAGGCAGAAAGTTGTCTCGACGAGCCAGCACAGACACGTCAGGTGAAAACTGAATAAGGCTAGGCAAATAGATACCTACGTATAAAATTATCGACTGCTGCAGCTGATAGTTTGAGAGTTTCCAAGTACCTACCAAGGAACCCTGGACGCTTCCCTTGTAGGTAATAAAAACTATAACTCCTATTAAAATGCTCCTATAGTAAAAAATATAGCTAAATTTCCTGCCGGAGGGTATGTTTTCCGATAGTTCCAACCTGGGGTTCTTTAATTCAAGAGTGAATAGATTAATCCTAGGCAAGCTAGCTCCATTATTGACAACAATCGCTTTATAACAGGTGCGATTGCGGTGAAATGTGATCCTATTAATACTTTTTTTAATACTCGTTTAATACATACTTCAGCAGCAGGTTTCCCTCCAACAGAAATGCACTCCAAGTTAACTTCTCTATCTTCAACTGCTTGGAGAACTGGACCTCTTAGTATCTTTGGAGGCTCTGGAGGCACCAGGACGAGGAGACGAGCGTATCTGGAGCGGATTGCTGGTTCTCCTGTGAACAAAAATAATGTTGTAGCGAAATCTTGCTTGTTGTGACATACTACGAATTGGGAAAATATTGTTTATTTATTTATTTTACAGTTTATGTACACACATTTAACAAATAGATAAGAAGAAGGAAACAAAAATAGGCACAAAGGTAACCTTTGTACCTATATTTTTATTCGTAATAGATAAAGGTTCAACGATGACTTCGATATTTCTTAAATCATAAAAAGAAGTAGGTAATGATGATAAATACAAGAATTTAATCAAATAAAAAAAAAACAAGGAAACGATCACGCTTGGAAAGGACCTACATAAGAACAGCAGAATACGTCTTTCAGCTAGACTTAAATAAGTGAATAAGGATGAGTGATGAATTTTGAAAAAACCTTTTACAGTTTGGAAGTCAAGAGATAGAAGATCAACATCATGATATTCAGCCGAAAGACGTCCACTGCTGGATACAGGCCTTCCTTAAGAGGAGGGGTTTGCCATAATCGCCACGCTTGGCAAGTGGTTTGGCGATCGCAGTGTAGCTGGAGATCAACATAGTTCTTCGAGAACCACAGGATAATAGGCGGTAATTTACTCTTCGTTCACGTTAGACAATAATATTCATCCATAAAATTGTTTATAATACAGCCCGAAGCCTCTAAATTCATCTAAAACAAGTAACCTTTACCGCAAATCGTAAATACCCACAAATCAACGTGTATGGCTGCCGACGCATAAACCTAACCCAATCACCGTAGTTTGTACTGTTTCATTATAATCTAATAAACTGTTTTAAACCTGCGGCTGAACCTGAGTGAAATATTCATTTATGTAATATTAGGTCTTTACCTATGAAATTGGACCACATCGAACTATTATAACATTTATAACTTCGGGAGGACATGGAATTTTAAATTCATATTCAACCCATGTCTTTCTTGTCATATATCAATTATTGATTTGTTTCTATGGGCTTTGTCAACCGACTTCCAAAAGAAGGAGGTTATCAATTCGACTGTATGTTTTTTTTTTCTTTTTTTTTGCTGTAATATCGGCCATCGATGTGGTTTTACTGTTTTTAAAGCGAATGCATATATTATCCGCCTGCTTACGCACATACCTATGAACCTTCTCAAGCAAGGTTCATAGAAGAAGTAAACTGCAGTTCAAATACATTTTTGTCACAGAAGACGAATTCAAAGGGGGATGACATTAAGAAGACGATTAATAAGAGGAGGAAGACATGTTAAGCCGAACCCAAATAAGTTGGAATAAGGGTAAGAGATGATGATGACGCAGAAGATGAATGTGTGCTGATTATGTTACTTTTTCTCTGAGTTTTCGTCAAATTTCGAGAACTTAAGAAAAGCTTACCCGTTATGGTCCGTGCAAACAATACAAATTTCCATAAACTTCTCTATAGAAGTTTATGGAAATTTGTATTGTGAACAACAAGATTCTATAATCTTGTTTGTGCAACAAGGTAATGCAGACAAATGTCGGTGTGATAGTTTTTATTCCGAGTTTGTGTCCACACGATACAGACTTTTGACTGCAAAAGTCAAAATCTGTATCGCGGTACCTGTATCGTGTAGACACACTATAAGACTAAGAGATTTATGACAATGACACAGAAGACGAATGACTGCTGCTTATATTTCTTTTTCATCATCCATTAAACAATATTAAAACTATCGAATCCCATTCCCTCATTTCACGCGACACCAGTTTGCCACCAACTAACTAACTTAACATCTAAGCGAAATGCTAAAAGCTCGTCCGTTGTGATAAAGCTAAAATAATTGTTATTTAAACGCGTTAGAGAAAGTTGTCGAGTTAGACGAAACTAGACGACTCTGTTTATTAAATCATTTAATGAGTTTTGTAGTTCTCCGTAAAGTAAGTAAAATGAGGGAGATAATTGTGTCTCTTTGTGGTTTGTAACCACATAGTGGTAGGAACATTTCGATGAGATAGTGGGAGACAAAGTCTTGCCAAGGGGTTTCGTGCGACTCATAGTAACGTGGGTTGTGGTGGTTAGATAAGCATGGAACTGATGCTATGTAAAATAAGGGTGTTCAGCTGCATCTGGTTAGACTTGAAGCCGACCCTAGATAGTTGGGAAAAGACTAGGCAGATGAGATCGAGATCGATAGATAAATACACTCTTGGTTCGACGAAATAAATGCCAAAGGGCTTAAAAAATAACATAGTTTAACAATGTGCAGTGTTATCGCTAAAAGAGGAGGATGGAAGTATTCTGAGAGTGGTGAACGATGTTCTAAGTCCGATTCAGCACATTTTTGTGCATAAAGTTCTATAATATGGGCTAAAATAGATTAACAATGTATTCTGTAACATCTTATCTGTATCTTTTTAGTTTTCCGAATTTTCCTCCTAAATAGCTTTAGATTATGATGTCCTGTCTGTGTTCATCTTTACCTGATCATGTCTGCCGTAGACACACACGTCTATAGTCATTCTTGGGGGGATTGAAGCCTCCTCGACTAACGATACTTGAGTGTGTCTGGCGTATTGTGGATAGTAGTCTTGCTGACAAGCTTGCTGACTCTAGCTCATCTATGCATAAAATGATAACCCATTCCACAATGTTTGTGTTTGCGAAGAATATGTTTTTTTAAACAATAAGGAAACGCGTACCTATATTTTTTTTATTAGTGAATAAAAAGCTAATAGGCTTTTGTAAACAAACCTGAAAGTTTTGTTTAAATATCTTCATATTCGATAGATAAAGTTAAAAATCTTCAAAGTTTGTAATTAGATGGAGAAGTTCGGAGATATAGAAAACGACGATTTCTTGAGATATATATCTTTAAAAGTCTGTATGATAAAAAGTTTGATCTTGATCTACTAAAGAAAAAGAAAGAAAGAAAGAAAAAATAATATTTATTTAGCACTTACATGAAACACGCACGGTACGTAGAAATAAAAAATAAAAAAATAAATGTAGGTATGCTAAGAACCAAGTCCTTTTTTTTTTAAGGATGGGAAATCATCAAATGACTTCTTCTGCTCTGGGTGGAGCAGAAGGGCGTGTCAGTCTCTTACTGACTAAAACCCATCCGTGTTCCTTCTAAAGCCCTTTGCGTTCCAGGGCCGCGGTGACTCTTTCGAACAAATTCCGCAACCCTGGCAAAGAACCAAGACCTACCTACTAAATTTTGAGACACTTTTTTCTGGTTCTTTGCTTCCGTGGGATAACTTAATATTTTATTTTCACATTAATTTTTGTTTAAAGCTAATGACACAATCAATATTTTGACTCGTATGCCTATCAAAACTACCTCCTTATTCAAAGGGGTCATTATTGAATGTGGTTTAAAACTAACATCCGTTTATTTGAGTCTACACCCAACCCATAACACTACCACATTCTCATC
This sequence comes from Mamestra configurata, assembly GCA_002192655.3. Classification (NCBI taxonomy): domain Eukaryota; kingdom Metazoa; phylum Arthropoda; class Insecta; order Lepidoptera; family Noctuidae; genus Mamestra; species Mamestra configurata. The sequence continues at coordinate 91,477 of NDFZ01005047.1, forward strand.
AATTCAAATGCTCCTAAAACCAACTACGTAAAATCCTCACTCCGTTTAAAAGTTCCGAAATAGACATGCGGAACCGAAGAGTTATGAATAGAGTCGTTAAACATTTTATGTATAGTAGCTGAACAAGTTGTTTTGATTTATTCTGATAGTTCCACATCGTCGTTAATAGTTTTACGTTTGAAATATCCAAGTTCCATCGTACTTTTTGCTTTGGCATGTGTAGTTGCAAAGTTTTAGAATAGTTGCAACATATTTTAATCTCGTGTATATAAATAAGGTAGGGTTTAAAATAAATAGTGTTTTATAACATAACTTTTGAACTTTGCGTTAGTTTAAAATTATGGTTCCGCGTAGATGGTAAAATGTTTTAAACGGTAACTTTTAGCGAAATTTTACTGTCCTAAATCATATCGTTCGTGTTTCATGTATGTATGTGCTAGTTTTATTTGTTTCTTTCTAAAGATAAATTGTCATTCAATGCCATCGAAAATCTTGCCACTTTTATTTGTTTATTGTTTACCTCTATGTTTACATTCTAGAGCCCTTTTCCCAGTTTATTTGAAGTCATTGCATGATTCTTTTACACTCCTTAATAAGTTGCCATTTCAACAGAAATGAGATGATGACTCTTTCATTTTTCTCACAGTACACCCATACCTTCGCTGGTCTTCTTCTGCTCCAGCCATCTGTTCTATTCATATTTAAAACTTTCCTCACGAATTTTTTTTACCAGCACGCGACCTATCAAATTTAAAACTGCCTTTTTCGTAGTCAAAGATTTTTCTACTTTTCGGTTTAATAATTTCATTTCTCTAAAGAATATTACAATTATTATTAACTTATACAGAAAAAACAACATAAATAAGTATCTTACATCGAAGTACAACATCAGGTATTATGACTAAGTGTTCAGGCTTTCTTAGTTTTACTTTAAATACTTTCATAGATTTTGTAATTTTTAATTCAGTTGGTAAGTTATTATGTAGTCTTGCTTCTTTAAATCTTATGTTGTGCCTATCGTAGTTTATTTTGGCACACACTTCATACAATATTATAATATTGAAAGCCCATAGTCTTCCTATCACATAAAGCAAAGTATTTGGTTAGAAAATAACCGCAGCGTGTTACTTGACAGGTAGCCAAGCTGCAGTTGAGTCCGGGTCGTGGCCAACATGATAAGTAGTATACGATTCTCTGTTATTTTTATAGCAAAAATTGAATTTCGGGACTATGTTTAGGACTGGGGAATTATGGGTGCTGATGGCTGCAATTATGCAGTCTCTAGGTTAGTAGTACTTGTAAATATATACTTATTTATTTTGTCTGGAAGGCTCGCGTCTCGGAAAACGATAATTTGGTCGAAAATGGAGAACGCTTGTCTAGAAGTAACTTATTCATCCTTGACTTATAGATTTGTAGCTTCAGGTAAAACAGACTCCGGCATAGAATTTCAGTCCTCTGCTGTATCCACAATGAAAGTATTCCCATAACGTTTTTACGTATGGCTGGGATGTTCACCATGTACCGGTGGCGCATCGCCGTATGTCTTGTAGTCCGATGATGGAATAGGCTAGGCGGAATTACGTTTATGAAGTAATGATGCCTGTTAATGCTAGCTGTTTAACATCATCAATCTCATGTTGTTAAGGGTGATCGCTTTTGCAAATGATCAATACCGTTTCTTTACTAATATAATTTAAGAACTACTAACACTATCGTTTAGAGTTTAGTTTAAGAAGAATAAAATTATGTATGTTGGTAGGTATGTCGTTTTGTGGCAATTAAATTCTTTTCTATTACCTACTTGTAATAGAAAGACCCAGATTCAACAAGACTGAACTAGTGCATTCCTTTCTGCTTCTACTAAATTTAAAAGCAGAGCCTTAATAGACAAAGTCACAAAGACGTAATGTTGCAAGTAAACAGTGAAGGTGTATTTTCTCAAGTCCAAGACGAAAATAACCTCGAGCGAGACAGTACACGTTACGAATCCTTAGTCCACGTTTAACCCGTAAATAAACTTCGTCCCCAAACAAACATTTACCAACTTATTTAGATAAATTACCAGACAAAGAAAACCCGTATGTCTGAAAATTTATCTATCTGGAATCTAGAGGAGTGTACTATAAATAGGAGGTGCCTTTTTAATGACAGAAAAGCTTTAATGAATATGCAGTTGATGGTATTTATTTTGTGTAAATCACTGATTGATTTGATGTCATCAACTACTACTTGAAAGTGAATTAATGTACTAAATGAAGCAGGCAGATCTTTTTTCGTTTTTTCAGGGTTTGTTCCATTGTTAAACTTGATGTTAATGATGAGTACTTGCAAGTCGTTTTATTTAATGAAGTATCATCACATCTCCACATTTTATAATAGAATCTTTAAAAAAAATTGATGTGTCATATTAACAACTGTGTAAATATTCTACCTTGTTTATTGTCGTGCCCTGAGGCAGACTTTCTTTCTTTTTATTTTTATTGGATTTTTTTTATGTATTTTTCGAATATTTTCGTAACGTTACCTACGATTCTTTATCTTTGAAAACATGTTGTGTGCCTTTATGTTTGTGCCATTTTTCTTTCCTTTTTGTGAGGAGGGCTTTATATTTTAAGTTTGAGAAAAAACTATTTCATACATCGCTTTGATACCTGTCTGCCTGTCTAATAGTTTATTTCTAAAACCCGAACTGCCATGTTAATGGCAGAGTACTCTAGTACCTTTTTAGCGACAAAAGGGCTGGACAAACACAATAGTTGTCTCAGTGCTCCGAAATTGTCCAACTTTACATCGTTTAACTCACCAACGCCTGTTTAAATTCGGCTGTAGTGGGGGTTGGAGCCAGCTGATAGGTGATAGCGATTTCATGATTTCAGGAACATAATAAGTATCCACAAAGTTTCTTTATTTTTTGTGTTATCCAAAATAATGACGTAGCAGCACTGGAACACTGCCAAGTAATATTCAAAGTTGCTTTGAGTCTTTTCGCTGATCGAGATAAGGCAACCAAATCTGTCTTCTTTCAATTTATCAGGACTTTAACATGGTTCTAAAACAAGCCCAAGAGTTTAGTGCACAGTTGCTGATTATTATATTATACGATTTCTTCTTCTAGTTCCCGATACAGTTATGACATTTTGTATTTGTATGAATAATATCATATCTTCCACTTTTATACATAAATCTCTATTAGATGTCATGTCATTAGTCATCCACTTTCAACACATATCATCATTATCACAACATCAATCAATTTGCCCAGCCGTTTTCAGTCCAACCAGATGCAACTGAGTACCAGTATTTTACATGGAGTGATAGCTTACCTGACCTCCACAACCCAGTAACATATTCCTCATTAATTAACAAACTATATTCCGCTATCGCCCACAACTTAGACCACAGCCTAACCTCGAACAAAGCCATTGTGGTTGAACAATTTGCGGGTGTGTTTGCCTTTGACCGTGCAAAAGTGGCTTTTTCTTTGCAGACCCGTGTTTGACGAACGTCTAGTTGGACACAATTAACTTGTACCACTGTAAAGTTGTACTGTGGTATTGTCCTACTGTTTTGTGCGGAACTGCTATGGTTTTTGTGATGTATGAATAATTTGCTTCATGTGGTGTGTGAGGTTTATATGTTAACTGTAAAGGATATTGTTTTCTTTGATATATTATGGAGGCTGGTCTTGAGAAAGTAATTGAATAGAATAGTAAAATAGTGCTGTTTCAAAATTTAAACGTAAATGTTTTTACGTTTGTGAAAAATACGTACAAATCGTGTAAAAATCTTCAAGATCTTCTAGATAGTGAAGAAGTTAAGATGTGGTTGATATGTATATGAAATAGAGAAATACTGAGGTACCGTTTGATGTAAATTAAATACGCTTATAATAGAGTGTCAATCATAAAAAGTGTCTAGACGAAATTCAATTAGACAAGGGAAAAAAGGCTCAAACAGACAGCTACAATTGTTATTTTCTACTACTTGGTTACCACTCATTGTCTTCAACATCATAAGTCCAATTGTCACAAAGTTCGAAGACAAAAATTGATTCAACATTTAATAAGTTAATGCAAGAAAAGCGACACCACTCAAGATTAAAGTTTGAAATAAAGTTAGAGTACTCAAAGAAACTTTCTTATCGAGGCAATTTGCGAAAGTGAGGTGAAAAACATCCGGAGGGAATAAGGACGTGGTATTTTTGGTCAAAGATGCTTATAGAATGGATGGGGTTGGTGTTTCTGGCTTATTTGCAGTGGGAATGCGCAAAGTAGCTTTATATAATTATTTATTTATAAGTTAAAGGTAAATACTGATTTTTTAATTGATTGAGATTTTTAAGGGGGTACCTACTAGTACTTATGACAACTGAATTTAACAATGGATTACCGTAATACACAGGATTGGTGCCCTAAAACAGCAGCACTGAAACCTTTGCCCAGCAAGGGGACAGTCATCATCATGATTAACATATCAGCCGGGAGACTGTGTCCACAGCTGGACATAGGCCTCCCCCAAGTGTCGCTAAAAGGACCGGTCCTGTGCATCTCACATCCATCGGCTACCCGCGACCCTCACCAGGTCATCGGTCCACCTTGTGGGAACCCTTCCAACGCTGCGTCTTCCGGTACGCGGTCACCACTACAGAACTTTTCGGCCCCATCGACCATCTGTTCTAGGAGCAATGTGCCCTGCCCGCTGCCACTGCAGTTTGGCGATCCTTCGGGCTACATCGGTAACCTTGGTTCTCTTGCGGATATCATCATTCCTGATTGGATCACGCAAGGAATTTCCGAGCATTGCCCTCTCAATTGCCCTTTGGTTAACTTTAAGTCTTCTGATGGGAGAAAATATGAGCTAGTAATAATAATTACTATGCGATTAGCTTTGAAAAAATAAAACACCTGTTTTCCATATATATATAAATGTTTGCGGAACCCAACAAAATGTAGAGAACAGTCGAGTTTTTACCTCCACAACAAAACTTTATAATGGAAATAGGTTGCTATCAATCCAAATACTATAGAATGTAATTAAGCTGAAACATTATTTTAACCATTTTTACGTGTTTTTTTTTTAAACAGACGAAGTTCTAAAAATAATATTTTATCGATATCACTACCTTTCCTAGTTACACTTACTAGGAAAGGTAAGGATATCGAAAAAATATTATTAATAACTTTTTTTCTAAAAACTACTCAACGTAATAGTTCATGCTTTGTTACAAATTTTTTTTTGATGGCAAAACCAATTAGATTTAGAGATTTATCTGTTTCAGTACATTTTCATTCGTAGTATCAAATACCTAAAAGCCATATTAAAGGCTGATAAATTGTGCTTCATATAGCATGAAAAGCTGTTATAATTAACTCCAAGCAGAAACATGCTGGAGTTTCTTCTGTTCTTTATTGTTGTATGCTGTTAATTCTACATGGTGGAGGAGCTCATGGCTAAGTAGATAATAAAAGCCAAAACGGTCGATCTCCAAGGTCTCCAAGGGCGGTCCGTGAATGTCACACTCCTCCGTGGCTCGGAAATTACGCTAAGCAACGTTGACTATCGTAAATTTTTGACAATCGTCAAGTCAGAAACCAAAAAAAAAACATCGCATCAGTCTTGCCAAGGGGTAGTGCGTTAACCAGTTACTGGGTTGTAAAGATCAGGTAGGCAGTCGCTGTAAAATACTGATACCTGAAAATACTGGTATCTGACAAAGAAAGGCCAACAGTTGGCAATTTTATTTCGGGCTCAAAATGACAATGATGAAGACGGATGAAAATGTAGCATCAATGAAAATATCTGAAAAACCACAAATGTAAGAATTATTTAAAGCATTTTTGTCTAAAAATATCTCCAGTAAGTATCACTAACACTGGTATTGATCGTTTCACCTTAACCGTGTTATCAGGGCAAAGTCTTATACCTAATTCCCTCATAATCAGATTAGATTAGGCAGAATTGAGCCTTAGGTATAACTGGAACAATGCAGACTTTAGATAGACTTAAACTGATAACAGTTTAAATTGCAAATTGCCGACAATATTGTGTTAGATATTATTAACTTTAATTTGCATACTAAACCTATTACATGCGACTTAGACGTATAACAGGCGTAGTGTGTGTATCTAAAGCTGGTACGTGTGTGATAACAGCCGCAGGGGCCGATATTCATGGTTAAGCAACACTAGCCGAGGTCAATCCGTGGATGGGTGACCAAATAATACAAACCGAGACTCGGCCGTGCCTCAGAAACTTTAAGCCGTATGTCTCTACTGTCAGTTAGTTGTATATATTTGACAGTCTTTATGGGTATTTAGATAGAACCTACAAAATTTGCTAGTCTTGCCATGGGTTAGGCTGCCTGTCCATTGACGCGGAGCGAGGTAGCGGAACGGAGCAACGGAGTAATGCGGAGAAGAGTTGCGGACTGTGTCTGTCTATGATGCGGAGCGGAGTTGCGCACTGTGCGGAGGACACGCGAAGAGTTATTTGAGTGGGCAGCCATTTTTCCCGCATTCCGGCACCGTTTCTTCGCACCGCTTTCCCACTCTGCTGCCTTGCACCGCTTCCCGGTTTCGTGTGAATTTTTAAATTAGTTCGCTAATCCCTGTCTACCGAAGGGGACCGGAAATTTTATGCAATTTCATTGGTTAATATTGACACAGCTCCACTCAACTCCTCTCCTCTCCGCTCCAGTTGACAGTCAGCCTCACCGTGTTACACAGCTACTGGGTTGCGAAGACCAGATGGACAGTCGATCCATATAAAGCAAGTGCTATACGGTTCAACTGCCCATCTGGCCTCTCCATCTGGCTCTGGTCGACTTCCAGTCAAACTGGATACCAATAACAGTATACTGGTATCCAGTCAAACTGGAAGTCTACCCTAACAGTTGGAAAAAGGCTAGGAAAATTGATGATCACGGATTCTGCCTACATATAAACACTACCTACTCTCTTTTTTTTTTTTTTTTTTTTTATTTAATATGGGTTTGCTCTTGACTCTAGTCTAGGTCATAGATGACAGAGACAAAGTCGACGATGGAGCGAGCTTACCCAGAAGAAGCCTGTTCACTCTAATTTTGAAGAGATTAGGGTCGTTCTTACGGTATTCTTAATTGTATGAGTACTGTGATCTAATCGCAACAACATGACGTGATCAAGGTCCTTTTATACCTTATAATAGACTACTTAATTAAGTCAAACGGCGATCAATTTAGAGGAAAACAATACACTTTCATGTGAAAGTGTATTGTTTTCCTCTAAATTGTGTCAAGTGTCCGACACAATTTAGAGACTCATTGTTCCAAATCATATCCAGTAAAAGAATATCTTCAAAGTCTGCTGAATAATTCAAAATGATAACGAACAGCTCCCTTGGTGTTTGATCCATGGGACACCGTGATTCCCCCCTCCCCTGCATAAACAACGCTTCTCCCCCGCCGTGTCATTTCGGCAACATTTATACGACTTCATAGGAATATTGCATGGGTTTTTTTATGGTTTCTCTGCCCCTCTCAAGTGGGGAAATGACTAATAGAATGGGGAGTTCCGAATGGGTATCTCAAATGAGTTTGTAATCTGGCAAGGAAAGGTTTGAGATATTCTGAATGCTGCATAAAGAGGTCTTTGATGAGGAAAATCTGGTTGATTTATTGTGTCGTTTCGTTTTTTTGTTGATTTTATTTGGAGGAACTGATACGATATTCAAATGATGTATTGGAGATGAGAGAGATTGAATAGGGGAATATGGTGATCGCAGTGTGGTTGTAACTGCCGAAGTAGTAATCTCTAATGCCTAAAGATACAGGCATTAGAGAATGCTAATAGAAACAAAAACATAGAAGGAAAAAAGGCGCAGGTTTTCATGTTTTACAATACCCACGATTACTAAATTTAAATGTTTGGAATTAGCATTTTAAAATACAGTAACGTATCTGCAAAACAGTTTCTATTACAATCCTTATGGTTCTACATACAAAATGGCAAGTACTTACTTCTTGAAATTAATGAATAAATTTTAAGATGCCAAGTGATTTTTCACTTTTTATAGAAAACTTAGAATTGGAACTACTGCCTTAAACTCTTTTTCAAAAAGGTTCTTAACTAACTTTATAGCCCTACGTATCTTGTGTATAGGTACGTAACAAGATACATTAAAATCGTTTCATTTGTTTACAGAGTAAAAATAGCGATTTTATATGAAACTAGCTTTTGTACGCGTAAATCCCGTTTTTTTCCTATTCCCGCATTCCCAGCCTATAGCCTTCCTCGTGAATGTGGCTATCATATACAAAAATATTTTTCCAAATCCGACTGGTAGTTCCAGAGATTTTTCAAACAAACTATTCAGCTTTATTATATTAATATATAGTATACCTAGATACCGTAATAACTAAACGTTCCAATTTCTATAAATACCTCTTTTTACCTGAGTTAATTACATTATTCTAAAGTGAGCCTTTATCTCGTTCCTGGAAGAACAAAGACCAAAATAAGAGCCCTTGTCCACGGTCAGGTTTTTTCTCGGGTGACGGAAGCCGGCGTTTTGACGGAGACGGATGACGGAGACTGATCACGTTTGTCCACTGCGTCCGGATCCGATCCAATCTCAAACGAAATATCAATCAAATGCGGTGTAACTATGTAAGATATCGTGTGCACATGCATTTAATATGGTAAAGTAGAGAGAAGACTATACTTAGCCCGGAGTTATAAAAGATTTTGATGAATTTGTTCTTTGCTTATGAAGCAGCGAACCAGGCTTGAAATAATCCAGTCTGCCGGTTTTCTAGATTAAATGACAGTTGTATCGTTTCTCCGGAGTCATTTAGTTTCATTGCCTCGGCGCTTTCTGGTCGTGGCAAGTGTTGATTCTGGCTTTCAGGAGTTGCAGTAATTAGCAATAGTGTGCAGGACTTTGTGTGTTGATTAAGAAACGTCTGAATAATAAAATATTTCGTACTAAATTACTGGCTGTTTGAAGACAATGACTGTGAAGATTTCTTGCTGTCACAAAACCTACTCTGACAGACACGGGCAAGCCAAGGTTCTACTAACTGCCCAAAACGGTTCTCTGCAGATACTTTCCTACAGCCTACTAATAATATTATAAATTTGTAAAAGGTGGAATCCTTGGACGTTTTACAACCGATTATGTTAATAGATAGTTTCCTTGTTTGACATGAAATAGCAGGGGCAGTTGAGGGTGTGTCATGCTCACTCCAATGTCTCGCTGATGGTGGCGCGTGTATCGGATCATTCAGTTCCCTTCAAAATGGTTGAGCTGAATGGTGCTGATGCACGCGTCATGTTCGTGAACGGGCGCCGTCAGTGGAGACTGGTCATCCCTTGGTTGCCACTGCCTCATTTTAATATTTCATACTATAAATTGTTTTTTTTCTTTCTTTACATTGTTCTCATATATAGAAGCAACAAGGTTTATGTAACCAGGATTTTTGTAAACATAAAATGATTTAAAAGAGTGTCCGTGGAGTTTCTTGCACGTTCTTCTCCATAGAGATCTACGCTTGCGAACGTGCAAATAGCTTCATGTTTTTGACGGACTGACTTTGACAATTCAAAAGTACCTGATAATGGTTTATTTGAAATAAATGCTTTGACTTTGACTTTTGACTTTGACTTTGATTACGCCTAATACCTGATCAGATTTTGCTGGTACTTGGATAGAACATGGCCCAGATTCCAATCCCGGACACGAACAAAAATGTTCTTTGGCCCAGCAAAAGATTACTTTTATTCCGGTAGTAGGTACATTCTAGTAGTTTCACCCGAGCAAAGCTGTCAGCAAAAACGAGTGAATCAATAAATCCGTGGTCAGAACCTTACTTGCACAAGCAAAAATTTAAATGTACTTTCTGAACCAAAATACGATTATTTCCGGATATGTTTAAGGATATATTTTTCTAAATTATCCGTAACAGTCCGCTCGTTTTAGTTACTCGCCCCTAATTAAGAGAGTACGAACGTAGGGTTGTCACAAATGGGAATTATTAAATCTTTTCTTTTTTCCTCATCTTAATAAAATTATTTTTCATTGATGTATAAAATCAGGGAAATGTTTGAACGAAAGAAATCTACACGAAAAAGTAGATAACCAATTTTATGACGTAAAATTTACAGCCTTGTGTTTAATCGGTATCGGTACCTTTGAAAATATATGAGTATAGAAATGCCAATTAGAAGCTATTGAAATAGTAAAATGGCCTCAATCCATTAATAAATCGTTCAAGACGTTTTTCTCCATCTTTAAGAAAATCAATGTTCATCTTTAAATTTTGACGTTCTGCCTTCATCAACTTCACAATACATAAGCAGCTTAAAAATTCGTAAAACTTAAGTTCTAGAGAATATTTAAGTGGCACCTAACAAAAATAAACATCTATTATCCATGCTAAAAGACTTAAAATCTTAAATAAAATATTCAAAGAAATGACTAAAGAAAGAAGAGAAATGAAGAAAAGTTAAAATCTAAAAGTATCAACTAGCTACAGTCAATATCAAAAGTGGATTTTTTCACTTTAATGCTTCAAAACTAAAAAAAAATACTTAAAACTTAAAAAGAAAATGCAATATTAAAAATTTAGTTAACAAAATTAAAACAAAATCAAATAATAACTCCTGGGAATTCATTTTTTTCTAAGTTGTAAAATTTCTAAGATTTTTGCTTTTGACAGTACACTTAGAAGTTTTATACGTAAATAATATTATAGATGTAATTTAGTAATACAAAGTTGGTCTGAAGGGCAGACAGCTCATTTAATATATTTATGTATTTAAAGCTTAAATCTAGTCTAAACTGTAATTCAGATGAGCTTCTTTGATTAAGATTTTTTTTCTTGTCATCTGATATGAGCTCGTGATTTTCTAAAACAAAGCAGATTATAATTAAACACGATTAGTCTTGTTATAATATTGAATTTATATGAAGGTATGTACAATGGTGTTATTATCAACTAATACTAAAACATTAACGTTACTGTAATTTTTGAATTTTATGTACAAAGCTCATTTTGAAGCTGTGGAAAAAGATAGAATGATCATTTATTAAACCATTTGATTTAAATACACCAAGTAAACTTAGCTTGATTTTTATAAACTTACGCAAAAACCATCATTTTACGAACTGATTTAAAATATTGCAATCCTATTCTTTTCATGACATTATTTCCAATACGATTTTGTTTTAGGTAAGCCATTATTTAATTAACTTTTTTTTTATTAAAGTCACACGTCCGGTCATTGTGGCGACACCCGAGGGGCCTATTCAGCCACGGGACGTCTTTTGGATGGAGTGATAATGGCGAATTACAACACAAAAAAAAACATATTATTTGACGTGACAACCCTGTCGTCTACTTAACATACGTCACACGACCAGTCCTAAACAAACCATACAAAAACAATCTTGTTATGAAACAAACTTATACCAGGTTGTATGCGGCTCATTTGTCTCTGAGTGTACCTAATGAACCACTACACCCATGACCCGGGATATGATCTTTTTTTAATTTTCTGGTAAAAGGTATCCCCGTGGATCGTGTTTTAAGGCGAAGATCGTTTTGTACTAGAACAACGCTTTAGACAGAAGCCCGCATCGTTGGAAAAAGGAGCAGTTGATGATGATGAAGATAACCTTGTTATTTACAAAATGGACTTGGTGTAGCCGGCACCTAATTTGATCTTTTGGATATTCATCATCATTATCATCTTCTCAGCCGAATGAAGTTCACTGCAGCCAAGAAGGACCAAATACTAAAGGCCAAGTACTTTCATTGTGCGTACAGGTAAGGAGTGGAAATTGCTGTTGTAGTCTGTCTCCTGATAGCTACAACCCGGGGATCTTAAGCCAAGATAGGCAAGCGTGCTCCATCATAAATCATAACAGCGCTTCACATTAGTTGAGATTGTGGACAAACACGAGTCAATAATTAAAAAAATATTATGGGGGTTTGAACAATCCGACTGAACATCCAGCTTCTAAACTAAAGATTCCTGATTCTATTTCTTTACAGAACAAATATCCCTGGAACGCAAAGGGCTTTCGAAGGAACACGGATGGGTTTTAGTCAGTAAGAGTCTGACACGTCCTTCTGCTCCACCCAGAGCAGAAGAAGTCATTTGATGATTTCCTATCCTTAAAAAAAATAGTAGTCTATACATGAAGCAGTATCTAAATCAGTCTACCTCACAAGAGTCAGTGGCATTTGTCAATTAAATCAACAACTTTTTATCATGAAACCTTTCTTCAGTCCTTGCTTACATACATAACATTAGTGCTCTATATGGTCAAGCCACACTATGGGCGGTCTAATACGTAGTGGTGGAATTAGCATTTTAAATGCATGTAAAACAAATCGTTTGTATTATGTATATAACGGCTTTATAGCTTAGTTTTAAATTGAGGTTGTTTAAAAAGTGTCATAAAAACTATCCTTTTTTTATTGGTATAGAACGATTGACGACTACGACGTTGGAAGGCCGCCCACAAGTTGGACCTATGACTTGGTAAGGATCGCGGGTAGTCGATGGATGCGAGACACACATGATCGGTTGTTGTAGCGACACTTGGGGAGGCCTATGTCTAGCAGTGGACGTATTTCGGCTGATATGATGACGATGATGATGAGAGTACGATTAAATAATGAAGTCCACCTTTGTGCCTGTATTTTTACAATGGCTATAATGTATCCAGTTTTATAAATCTTTTGTAATTGATAGCGAGCCTAAGCACAAATCGCAACTCCAAAGATGTTATTTAGAATTTCATATCCATTAGAACCCCGGATCGAACTCAAGGCAATATGGCTACAGTCACAACAATTTCAATATAACAAATTAACGTTTTTTATGTGGATGAAAAATCATCATTTTACTTCTCCCGCTCTGGCTCGAGCGTGAGGGAGTGAGAGTCTGACTCTTACTGACTAAACCCCACTCGTCTTGCTCAAATATCCTTTGCGTTTCAGGGTCGTGGTAACTTTTTCAAACGATTCCGTTTTGTTTTATCCACGAATTATCTAACTCATTAGCAAATAAACCAATCTCCCAATAATATTCGCTACCCCTTACATTATTACTTTGGTAACCCACCCAGCAATATCGCACATAAGTTCGTATCCCACTATTATTAGTTCATAAACATTGCCGCACATTCTTCAATCAACGGTCTATCCTACCCCAATACTCAACCAGCTAAATAAAGAGAATTGCCATTTATGGCTGGAAAGAAGTGTTAATTCAATGGATACGGTAACTTGTTTATTTTGTCGTTGGTCAATCGGTGACAACAACAGCCGACCTATTAAATAAACCACGGAAACTTAAGTGGAGTGAGCTTGATGTGAACTGTCAATCCACCTTGGATTGACAGCTCACTTCATGTTCACTTGATTTTACATCGGCAGTACAATTACTGACTGCCTCCATGATATAGTGTAGTGAGGTCATGGTCTCTAGACACAGTGACTTTGTATCAGCAACAGCGAGTGTCAAAAATCCAAAATGGCCTCTGTTTTACATGGGATCTCGTAGTTTTACAATAACACCAATGTGGTACGGCTAGTCCTAACTTTTGAGCAAACGTATATCGCCCAAACAGGGTAGCAGGGTCCTTTTGCGATTTAAAAGTTTTTAAGGCACTGGCAAAACCTTAACTATCTTTTTCATTAAGATTTATTTTAAGTTTGACAAGGAAAACAGAATAAAGAAAAAGTTATAACAGAGACCGTTTTACACACAAAACAAAACTTGTTCAATAAATAGTAATTAATTTATAACTAAGTATGAGTTCAAAACTAACTTCCACTTTTACAAGAAAGTGTGGGTAGGCATAAAACTCTGTACCAACCCTCCAGATATATCCTTATAGAATATAGAAACGTAGGTGGATCATGTGGGTTAATATTAGTATAATATTAACCCACATGATCCACCTACGTTTCTTAGAACACTTTTATACGTAGGCGTGTATATTTATGAATGCTTTAACAAAGCCGATATTTTCGTGAAATAATGTAAGTTAAGCAATTTGTTTCATGAACAGTCATTTTTAGATCTTCTTAAATACCAACATGTATTTAGGCGTAGGTAATATCAGTTTTCTGTGAAGACTTCTTAGAAAATAACATCATGTGGTAGTTTAAGGAATAATAAATTCATCTTTCCGACGACAAATGTTAGGAAATCAACGATTTTTATTAGGTCACATGTCCTCATTATGCCGCCCACCATGTAGCTTGAAAGTACTTACTTACCATTAATCTTTCAGGTGTTTAGGTGAGGACCAATCAAGAAACCGCAAAACAAGTCAACTGCTCTTTAGATCAGATATGCAAACACAATAAGCACTAGACTGCTGATTTTTTTCATTATTATCAGCCAAATGACGTCTACTGCTGGACATAGGCCTCCCCCAAAGGGGGGTTTTCCATAATCGCCACGCTTGGCAGGCGGTTTGGCGATCGCAGTATAGCCTCTTATGACTCCCACGGGAAGTGATGGGATGGGATTTTCTTCATATTTCAGAGCAAATCTAAAAAGTTATTTCATTCTTGCTTTCACCCTCTGAAATCTACGGCAAGATCGGGAACAAAAATTAAAAGTAGCCCTTTATCACCTAAAATATCAAAGCTAACGCTACATACGCCTACGAAAAGGTGCTTACAACTCTATAACACCGATCAATATAACTTTAATATCCCATAATTGCAACTACGCCACCCACATTCCTAAAACAACTCAACCAGAAGAACCACGTTACCTAAAACAACGCGGAAAAAAGGACCACAAAAAATCAAACTCACGAAGAAACTGCCACATCTAGTTTGACGAACATCGTAGTCTCCCCCAGGGCGGTATCCATCCGTTGTCTTCCGACAAAGCCGTGTGGCGGCTGACTCCAAGGAATAACCTCTACTATCCGGGCATAAGCTCTGTATATTCTCTTTTGTGGCTCGAAATTGTACTTTGTGTTACGTTTTTATTGTAGACTAATAATTGTTATACAGTTTTTTTTTCGTGGGGTATTTGAAGTGGTTGGAATTAAGGGGTGGGTGGTTTTGAGTTGAGTTGGAAGGGTAGAAAATAAGTTCTCTTTCTGTGGTTTCTGGGATTAGGTGTATTAAGAAAACTTGCAACTTTTTTGTCAATAATAAGCTAACTGACACATATCCAACGAGTTTAAATCACTAATTTCGTTTAAATTTTTCATGGTATTCATGGTATGCGATATAGCTGGAGAAAATAACACTTTGCCTTTCTTGTATTTCTGATTACTGCTTAACGTAAAGCATGTCAAGCCTAATCCAGTCAAATACGGGTGTTTTTAAAATACTGAGCAGAAGAAGAACAGAAGAAACTAGAATTTTCAGGAACATCCTAAATAATATGAATCAACCATCAACTGTAGGTTTGCTAAATAAATGAGGTGGGAATGTAAGAAGTTTCCATTTTAATCTCTTCCAGCAATATAACTTAACTGTCATGCCATTTTACGAAACACGCTCAAACAAATTTAAGCAATTTAACGAAACAAAATCTACGAAACAACCAACAGTTGAATGTTGAAGCCAACATTTAAATCATAATTAAAACTTTTACCAAACTCCTGTACTTTTTGATGACTAGTTCGTTTTACAGTCCAATTACATGTGAATAGACAAAACACCGACTTCACCTACTTTCATGGCCCCCATAAAGTCTAAAGGAGCACCCTTATTTAGACTTTCGACTCGTAAACTAAGAGTTAGACATTAAACTCTTTAACTACTTTGATAATGTTTTATCCCTTACGAGTTACAAAGTACTAAGTGATCTCAGTGGGCTTCTTGAAGTCGTATTTAACTTGGGATATAAAACACCAATTCCTATGATGGGTTTTGGTCTTTTCCGCTTTCCGTAAACATCTAATCGTAAAAATTTTGGTGAGCGTGAAGTGAACTGTCATTGTTTTCTGTTTTTCTGTGAATGTACAGTTCGTTTCACACTATCTTCATCTAAGTTTTCACGTTCACAATTTAACAAATAGACCGGTTGTAGTTGTATTCTGTAAATTTTCACCGTGAACTAATGGCTAGTTGACACAGTGCAAGCTGCTGACTAGACAGTAGACAGATACTCGGATTGTCTACTTGTATGCCAGTAGCTCAGCTCGCCTTAGCTCTCTATACGATGATACTAGCTGCCGAGGCACAGCAAATAAAAAATACAGGTTTCAAGGTAAAGTGACATTTACGCGAGTCAATCAACCAACAGTCATTTCATCCAGCTTAGTATGGATTGACAGCTCACATCATGTTCACTTTACCTAAGCTTACCCGGTGAGTTTTTTACAAAATAGTGCATGTTATGTTACACTATGCGTGCTAAAAATACTAATAAATTGCTTACCTCTTGCTCCAGAGCTGACTTGGCACTGGTATAACGCATCGTCATCTAACGTCACTTCCCTGATGTCCAAGGAGTAATCACCTAGAAACAAAGAGTTAGTTTAGAAATTCATAATAATTATGATATTAAGTCAAATAAAATAAGAGGCGTCACAATTGATCTACTTTTAGCTAGAATTCATTTTTCATCGAACGTCTCAGCATGGCAGCTGTGCGATTCAGCCGGTCGATTGAAATTTGTCGAAGTGTATGCTTGGGTGAAGTGATCACGAAGTGAGCTGTCATTCCATCTTTATAATATGCATTGACAGCTCACCTCGTGATCACTTCACCCAAGCCTTCACTTCGACATGTTTACAGAATCGACTGGCTGTTAACATTTCACCGTGTAAGCTAAAGTGAAGTGAGCTGTCAAACCATAAAAATAGATGGAATGACAGTTACGTCATGCTTACGCCAACTAAGTGTATACAGTGGCACGTGGACGGAATAGAACGGCAGTTCTCAATTTGAAACCAACTAACCATACAAGCCCGAGGAACTAACATCAGAATGGAAACTTTAAAAAAATCTCAGAACCGCTAGAAATCTCTAAATCGTGTCTTATACCTTTATGCTCAACTAGCATTTTCCCGTAGCTTTTTGGCCGTAGATTTTCGCAAAAAAACTAGCTTATAAACGTCTTCTCCAAGATCCCATCTCTGTGTGTACCAAAATTCATCAAAATCGCTTAAACTATTCGGGCGTGAAAGCGTAGCAAACAAACTAACTCTCGCATATATAATACTAGTTAGCAAGGATTAGGATTCAAATTCAATAGGTTTTTGGTATCAAAGCAGACATCTGACCAATCATTTAAGAGCCAGTGAGAGTACCAGCTTCCAATTTACAACCAACTAGCTCTACAAACCAGAGAAACGAGTCACCCGAATGGAATAAAGAGAATCCCGAACAACTTCGCTAGTTCATTCCATGAGAAGGATATCAATACACGCATTGACTCAATACTACAGCTACTACCCTATAAAAACTTTAACGGATTGATGCACTAACCGCTGAAAAGCTGTACTAAAGCGTTAAAAGCGCTGCACATACCAAACAAGGCATGGTAAGAATTTGAAGCACATGAGAATACTCGTCTCGCACTGAAGTTAGAAACCTTTGAGCATGGATTCAGGGTTTATTTCAGTTTTACGCCTAATTCATACGTTTGAGACGTCGTCGCAGATGTGCTTTAATCAAAACAATGTTAAAGAAGCGTTATACTAGTACGTTTAACTAACGCTTACGCTAGAAAACACTTTAGGCTGCTGTCTTACTGTTCGCCTTTCAAACATGACGTTTCCACTACTGTTGGTAGCTAATTTGACAGTTGGTTAAAGATAGATACGTTCTTGAAACCGACCGTAAGTTGTCATTCTTTGTTCATTGATAGTCGTAGAGAATCTTTAAAAGAGAAACTGACAACCAGACTTTCCAAAGGGTTTCGAGTTGTACGTTTTGGAGGTCAGTTTCATGCAAAATATTAAGTTGTATCGGTTAGAATAAAAGTCGAAACTGACATAAGTTATTTGACAAACGATGAGGCTGGTTTGATTGACAACCTTCCTACTAATATTACGAGCGTGTTTAAATGCTTAGACATTTTTTAGGGTTCCAAACGTCCGTATGAAAAAACAACCCTTATAGGATCTCGTATTTCTGTCTGACACAGACTGTCACGGCCAATTTGTAGCACAGCAACTGAAGTGGTTAATTTCAAAGGTGCACTTATTTATTTCTGTGACCCAAACATGGACGCGATGCTTTTAAAGTAACATGTACAAAAATATTATTGTTCGGAATTTTTCGCGCGAGTCCCATTCCATTTTGCTGGTTTTAATGAATGACGCCTCAATGGCTGAACGGTTTCGAGAAATAATAGTCATAAAAGTAGAACGTGACCTGGAAAAGGACATAAGCCTTTTGACTCCAAAATTTGTTCCTGTGGAGAATATTTTCAAAATTCATGTATAAAGAACAATTTACCTTCTTCATCACTCCCAATCATCCTGTATCGTTCATAACCAGTAAGATGGCGGTGCGTTCCCAAACCGAAGTCGTCTTTGGTCCACTGCAACTGACCAGCCTTGTTCTCCACACGGCATGGCAGTGTCACCCTGGATCCCACCACAGCACTCTGGATAAAGAAAATAGCATTCAAATACATTTAGGGAATTAAGAGTTAAGAACATACAAGAGGGACAACCCACCCCTGGAATAGTCTATTGCGCGTTCAGCTAAAGAATGGAATTCAGTGCCGGAGTCTCGTTTTCTGGAACCTGTTTAATATAATATAAATTTGACACATTTTCACCTCGCGTGCTGATTAACAAAATCGGAATTCGTCAATTGAAATCTACAGATAAATTGCCGGTCAGACAAGTTTGAATAACAAGACTAATTTAGGGATTAACCATTTAATAATAATACACTGCAAGGGTCAGAAGGCTTGTAAACTTTCTGATTCGGCTTGGGTGTTTGTTTCTTTGTGGTTTTCGGATGAAAGAAGAGCCAATTTGCCCGATATTCAATTCAAATCTAATATTGAGTACACCCAGGGATTAAAACAAAACTTATGCACTTACTTAAAGGGTTACAAATTTGTCTAGACATTTTTTATTTATTTTTTTATATAAATAAAATACAACCGACTTCCGAAATCCTTGATTTACAGAAACCCTAAAAGCTGACTCACTTTCATAAAAGCACATCAAATAAATTCATCACCATCTACAAAAGCGTTACTCTCCATAAATTCACAAATAATTTCTCAGAGAAAAAGATTACGCGTTTTCCTATTAACATTTTCAAATATGTTCTCACCTATTTCACAGGCCACACGACGAATTCCATTTCCCGACATATTTATACCAATTCTCCGGTATAGAAGGCAGACAAAGAAAAATTCGTTATTCCAGAAATTACTTCACATTTCGCAACATTAATTTAGGTCTGCTCCTGTTCCGTAAATCAAATATTCCCCAGTGAAATCCCCCGAGCAACAACGTCCCCCAATATTATTCTTTTCGTAAGCAAGTACTCAGTTGACATAGAAAAGGCTTGTATTGAATATCTGGTGATATTAAAAATTCCTACCCTCCATCCCCTTGGGACGAAACGGATGTTTTCATAGATGACAAACCTTTTCGAATTAATTCTGTTCCTATTTTCTGGTCCAGTTAGTTTGTTGATCCTAATTTTTGTGAGAGGATTTCCATTGTAAATGTTTTTCTATTTGAAATGTTTTGTTGATTTATTTTCTCGCATGATAGCCATTTCATTAGTCAATGCTGCTATAAAAGCAATTAGTAGTACCAACTAGGCAGGATATTTGTGAACACGCACCACTGCGTTCCAAAATGGCAAATATTTAAATAAATTCTGCATTTACGAACAACAATACCAGTGTTTCTACTTATTCACCACATTTAACTAGAATAGACAGCAACGCACATTCATACAACAAAGCCGATTAAAACAAAACTGTACTAAAATGCGATGGAATTTCCAATGAAGCCACTATTAATACATTTGTCGTTAATGAAATAACTTTGTTCCCTGACGCATTTTATTTGCTTGATAATATTCATTTGTTGATCAGAAATGTTCATAATGAGGATTGAATTAATTTGTATAATCAGTAGCGAGTATTCGTCTGTTATGGCCCAAAAATAAATTGTTATTGCATCAACAATCGTTAAAACAATATTAAGTGTATGTTTTGAATATTGGTCGAGAGAATTTTGTATGATTTTAATTGATGTCTGACTATATTGTAGAGATTTAAGTGTAAATATTTATGTGGCGGTACAATAACAGAACAGTAAATTGAAGATACAATTTGTACGAAATACGAGGATTTATCTCCCGTATTTTATGGTAATCGTGTTTTTGTATATCGTTCTGAATCATGGTTATAACAGAATACAGTTTTTACATGGAAATAGTACTGAAATTAGATCTTTGTATCATCACAGTATTGGTATTTACTTTATGTTCGGATTCTTTATGATTGTGTTGTTCTATAAGGAATCACTACTAACTAAAATAAACATCAAACAATATAGAGGAATGACTCACCTGATCTTGTGGCTCAATCGCGAATCTCTGTTCCCTGTACGCACTCACTGAACTAACCACCAAACAATATATCATACATAGCTGCACTAAAACGTTGAACTTCATCGTTATCCTTAACAAAAGGAACAACGAATTGGCACTTCTACTCGTTACACGTGATCTATGTTTTACTTCATTAGACGTTTCAATAAAATCACTTTTAGGATTATCAGTATCATTCATACTGGCGTTTTGATTATATTTTACGTCAGTATATACATCGTTATTTACTGTTTTATGAAAATTAATTAAACTTTGTTCAGAATTAATTTTATAATTCGATTTACTCGAATCATTAGTTCCCATTTTGGATCATTGCATAATTTATTTGCAGTCACATATTAAATTCCTTGCTGGTTAAAATTTTCACTCGTTCTACTTCAAAGTGGTTCATTGTTCTGCATCTGAAACAAAGAGCATATTTTAATTAGCTTTTTAATTTAATGTTAAGTAATTTCCTTGTGTAATAACATGGTGGAAGCATACAATCTAGTTTTTGGTTGGTAGTGTTATCTTCTTTGTGTTTTTATTGCATCTCTATTTCCTCTATTACCTTAAACACCACATTTGCTTAAAACAACTCAAAACCGAGCTCTTTATATGCCCCTTTTTCCACACACAGCATTTAAATTAACTCGCTGCTATTTGACAAAATTCGGTCGCATTCCGGCCACCATCAAAAGAGATGCAATCAAACTGGACCCAAACATTTCCATTTAAAATCCCCACTTCATACGAAAAATTTGCACGAATAAAAATAAACGAAAAACCAATTCTTGTTTTAATAACCTCGTCATCGTTTCAACGAAAACCTGCTCTTTGAAAGGAAACAAGGATCATAAATTCTAGATACTGAACATGATATGAAATATGTTCGTGTATGGAAAGAAAATGAGTTTCCGCATAGCTAAAACTTTAGTCCATAAACATAAATAGAAGTTAGTGGTACGCTTTCAAAATTCTATTCAGTACACGACAGCATAAACATGTCTTAACCATACTGTGTTATAGAAGGGGATGTTATGAATAAATCATCCAGGAGCATTGCAAAAGACGGCAATTTCTACTGCACCGGTTTATAGTCCTCGGAAGGAAGGGGAATGGATATATCTAAAGGCTCTACTATTGGTTACTTTGGTTTCTTAAAACTCGATAGTAACTCGAAGCTAAATTAAGTAGGTGTGATGGAATTAACGCTTTGAAAACACAATATTTTTATTGCTATTGAGGTTATGCTGAGACACCTATTTTTTATCAAAATTATTGTTGTCTAGCACCCTAAAAATAATGTTATAATTTAAACCAACTCTGATAATGAGGTTAATTAAATAAATTTAATGGTGAGTTTTCCTTCAGTTGATACAACATTCAAACTGCTTAGCTTTTTATTTTATTGACGAGGTAATATGGTACCCTGAGGCAAGATTGGTTTCAGATTTTCTGACTATTCGTGACCACTGTCAAGGATATACAAATAGCAGCCGGTACTAACGGAGGAGTCTCGGTTTGTAATGGATGGTCATGCATCTTAGGACCGACCCCAGTAAGGGCTGCTTAACCTCGGATGATCGAATCATGCGGCTATTATTATTAAGCCAAGAGGTCCTCAAATTGGTACAAGATTAACAGAAAAATTGCTCTGCACTTTATTTTGATAATTTCAACGAATGAAAGTAATATGTGCAATTGGAAAAGTCCAGTATAGTCTTGGCTTACCGCCATATTCATACACTTTGAATCTTTTGATTGGGTTTCTACTATCCTCCCGGACTGTAATAGGTCCGAGTGCCTGTTTAAATTCACATTATATTTTTACTATTTTCCATAGATCCACCACTTTCAAGTTTTCGATTTGGAATACATACTTGCACTTAGCATTTGTGGGTCAGGTATAATTTCTACGATTGCAGTTTAAATAAGAGCCGGCAATGACGATTGTCAAAAAGTTCAAAATGTAAGGAATTGAAAAGGGGCTTCAGAAATATTACATGGTCAATTAAAAACATTTTGACAATCTCTTCTCGATGGAAAATCCTTTTTTTAGAGCCGAAGGTCATTGATAAGTCTTAAGAACTTTATTAGTGTCATATTCTGTTTCAATTCCCTTTGGCATCACAATTATTTTCGTTTACAACTTAGACGAGAACCTAAAGTAAAAGCTTCTGTAAGACTAACGCTTGTTTGACAAAATCGCATTTCCCATCTCTCTCCGTCTTAAACCAATCTAAACAGTAAGATAGAGATAAGGCATAATGTAACACGGCTCCTTTGTAGAACTTCCTTCAAAGGAATCTCAAAATAGGTCTTATTTTTAACTATCGAGGGCTTCCTATTACAAAGTATTATTGCTTTGTTCGAAGAAACTCAATCTCTTTGTTGTATATTGTTCACTTTGTTAATTTAAAATTCTATATATTGAAAACAGCTTATAGGTGCACAATATTGCTTTTTGGTTTAATTAAAATTCGTGCGTTATTTAATTAATTAATTCATTAATTGAAGCATAGTTAATTTCATACCTTTCAATCAAGTTTATATAAGTAATTTATTTGATTGAGTCACGTTATAATTTAAAAGTAATATAATTCATTTTTGAATTTT
Source organism: Mamestra configurata (assembly GCA_002192655.3). Lineage (NCBI taxonomy): Eukaryota > Metazoa > Arthropoda > Insecta > Lepidoptera > Noctuidae > Mamestra > Mamestra configurata. The sequence continues at coordinate 114,650 of NDFZ01005047.1, forward strand.
CTTCTAATTATTCCCTAACGGTTCTTTTTCAAAATATAACCAATTAAAAATGCAGTGTTTATCCGACATTAAATATTGCACACAAAAATAAAGATCCCAACACGCTGCCTGGGGTGCACCAACAAAAAATACATTCTTAAAGAAACATTTTAAGAATCCAGACTGTTACGTACAGTCGAATAAAGAGATTGGTTAACAGGTCTTGTAAATACTACTAAACAATGTTGAGGGTATGGTAGTTAGGCTAGTCAACATTTTTATATCACTCTTCTAAAGCATTAAAAGGTTTTACGAAAACCATCAAAATTAAAATTGACTGGGAGGTTATAAGGTAAGGTAAGGCTTTTGCCAAACAATCTGACCAACTGTACAAAAAGACGGTTCCGGAACCAGGTGTACCAAGTGCGAGCTAAATATATTGAAGATTGTAACATAAAACTGTATTGCTAAGGTTATAGTTGGGATAAAGTCTACTGATATCGCTCATGAAACTGCAGACGACAGTGATAAAGATCTAAACGGGAGGAGTGTTAATAAGGAACCCAGGACGGACGGTTCAGCAAATGTTGAAACTGCTGGATTTAAGCGAGGCGTAAAAACTTAAATAAGAGAATATGGCTTTGAAGGAATTGTGTTAACTTTTTATTCACTAGTAGTTTTCTTGGAGTTGGATTTTGTAGTGACTGTAATTGGGTGTAACTAGTCTGTTTGAAGTGCTCTTGGTAGGTGGTTGCTTTTTTTTATAACCCTTCAGAATCTTTCAATAAAGATTTTTATCTAGATGGCTAGTATTTTCTAGCTGTTTTCCCTAAGAAAAATAAAAACAAAAGAAATAATTCAATAATGATTAATAATTATATTTTTTAATAAAAATAATTTGATTCCGAACTAATATTATAAATGCGAATCGATCGTTATTAATTTGGTGAAACATGACACATAGGTGGGCCATGTGTAGGCCGGGGGTCAACAGGCTAGAGTGTTAGGCCATACTCGGAGTATACTTATTTAATACCGGAAGTATGTTCCTTTGATATGATTACCCAGTTAGAAGCGGGTAAAGCTAGTATTAAGTATTGAAAAAAATCTACACAATAGGCCTTATAAAATACGATTGAAAACCCCTACTCAAAGTAACATCCAAAACTCCAAACAACAGAAATCATACAGGTAAACGATTTATCATTTAACAAATTAATCCAACAAAAGAGACTGACGAAGTCCGCCCGACTGGCAAAAGACGGAGGCTCAAACATTTCGATGACAAGGCACATCTCCGAAACTAAGAGATCCATTCAAAAAGATAATTCGAGTAAAATACAAAGCAGCTCTGTCTTAAGTTTAGCATAGTGTGAGATACGGGGACGAAGTTAGGTTCGCAAAGTTGGATTTCAATGTTCTTAATTCTTCCTTAGATGTTCAGTATTAAGTTAGCGAGAGTTGAGATTTTGCTTGAATTACATTGAAAATTTTGGTAGCGGCTATAATATGTAAGGAGTTGTGGAGGTTTCAGACGCGAAATGGTAATTCAATCGCTTTATCGTAGTTCAATGTACTTATAATCAAAAGATATCATTCTATCTGGGATGTTAGTTGATAACCTTTATAATCATACGGTAAGGTTGTAGGGCTATAGGTAAAATTTGGAATCTATGATAAGTATGACCACTTCCTCATTCATTCTAATTATATTATATAGAATTCTAGATGATGATGAGAACAAACTTTTTTGTAATTGCTTAGGCCCGCCCGCGATTTTGCTCACTGAATGTTCATTATTATAAGCTTTTATTTAACTTGCTTTGTTGTTTTTCTCAACCAATGGAGGTAATTTTTGCATACACGTTGGGTGTGATGGACAACGCATGGTTAGCTAAGTAACGTCATTTCGAAATCCAATATGGCCGACTGCGAAAGATGGCGGGTCAAATATTTTTCTTTATACCCACCCGTTTACAACAACGAAACAGTTTTGAAATATTTAATAAGTTTCCATAAAATGCCTGTCAATCCGCCTCCCCGTATGTCAGTATCCACTCGACTTAGCAAGCTCTTGCCAGCCATAATCCGGACAGACCATCTACTATCCGCAGATTCTTTGAATAGTTTTAGCTAATTTAAGCTCTGGTGTAGGAAGAGCTCAATTAAATTATACGGGGGCCGCCATTTGCATGGGTTATATTCATGAATAAAATTTACGATGAATATTCATAATGTAGTTGGTAGGTGAAATAAGTTTTTGTACTATATAGCTTTGGTTGTTTATGAATAATCCTCTGTGTGTTAATTTATAACTGTAGCTTGTATGTTTATTACAGGAATGGGTTAGGGGTTATATTATCTTATTCTGTTGGGTTTGGTCATTCAATTTGTGGGTGTTATGTTTAATATTAGGTTTATATTGCAGCTACTGATGTTTGGCAGCCTAAAATTGCATCATTTTAATATGATATCTCTGCATTGTACCGATCCAATCTCTTTGACATCACATCATCTCATGAGTTTACAATTTTAAAATGAAAGTTACCATTATTTTGTAACTACGCACTGAATTAAAAGAGTATCCGTGGAATTTTTTGCACGTTCTTCTCCAAAGAGATCTACGTCATGGAAAGTACTTTATATTTTTGCCTGACCGACTGATTCTAAAGTGCTTGTAAATTATCTATTTCTTTTTTGATAGTGTCATTAGATCTATCATCCTTGTACAGGATGTTTTCGGTTATTGTGAGAGATTTCGCCATTTTTGATGAAAATATCGATTTGTTCTGTAGTTTCCACCTACACATTATTTTTATATGAACATAAAGTGTACCAAACAACGAACATTATTCAAATACGGCTCGTCTTCTTCAACCAAAAGTTTTATTCTATCATCAAAGACAACAATACATAAATATTTTATTATCAATGTCCCTTTCATTTTCGTAACACATAATTATCTTTTTAACTGTGTTCTGTAAAGGTCAAGATTCCTTTTGACAAAAACAAAATAGGTAATCTAGGTACTTGTAGCAAGGACCTCCTTTGGCGATGCTTGTAGATAATTTATTTTGTTGTTGGTACTCATTATGGAATCTTTAGCTGTCTGATCATTGCTCGGAGACTTATTTAGATTTTGCTTCTGTTTGATAGCTTAGTTATACTTCTCCGGTCTATTTTTGGCCACAGCCATTATTCTCTTCGGTATCGAAATTAACATAGTCTGGTAAGGCTCATGAAACAGGGTTGGATGGAAGGGAAACGCGCTGAAGGCTGAACACCGGCAAGATGATTAGACGCATTAAAAAAAGCCGTTGGAGGCATCATGTACCGAGCGGTCTACACTGCAGAAGACTCATAATTATGTTTAGGGAACGATGACGAAGAGAAAATCGCAAATAAATTATCCTTTGTATCTTATATATGTTATCTTTTATTATTTCACTGATATTCTATTTTTAAATCTGAACATCAAACTACTTAAAATGCACAAGCTTTAAGTAGTTATTTCGGATGTTCCATTTTTAATTTAAAGTACTTAAAGTGAATGAGCATTAGTTTTATGTGGCGGGGATTTTTAATCTGTGGCATTCGTGATTATTCTCCCGCCATGAAATGTTCAACATGCTTTGGTTAGTAATTTCATTAAATTGAGTATTATGAAAAATATAACGAAGCATTGAAAAGTATACTGCGCTTTATTTAACCTCCTGAAGTTTTTATATAATTTCATTATGCTCAGCACTAGACCACATTCTATCAAAATCAATTTCACAGCGATCCATCTACTTATTTTTAGAGATTTGGTTCCATTCCAGATAGGAAGTAGATTATTCTGGAGTTCACTTACAGCAATTTATCTTTATTCAAGTCGATTCCTGTTAGATCTTCGTCTGACGTCTCTTGAGAGGAACCTGTATAACATAAGACTTTTCTATTATTAGGTATAGGTAAATTGTTTTCAATTTGTAGATACCTAATAATAGAAAAGTCTCACAGGAGAATCCTAATGGTTTTTTTGAAAGAGTAATATACGACCAACTAGAAACGTGCTGTTTTTGACATATCGATAACGTAGTTTTAATGATAAATTATTTTTAAATTGCAATTATTGAGTGTGCAGGCAATATGTTTCATAAAGCTTCCTTTCCTAAGAAAAAAAAACGTTGATAAACAGCAATTTTTACCACAATATATGTATTTAACACAATGACATGTCCACCCACCATTGTCATGCAGTTCTAATTTAAGCCCAGACTTAATCTCCGTCTTCGAAAACATTTCAAACAAAACCAGCATCTATTGCTTAATTAGTAGCCTTCTTAGAATCAGAATCTCCAGCAAAAACCAATTCTAAAGCAGCCTCCAGCCATACTAGTATTACTTCTATTCCTAAACTGGAAACACCATCACCTTTCTAACGTTCCCATTTATGTATTAATTTCCTCTCCTACAAGATATACCAGTTCTAGACTTTATATACCAGTTCTAGATTTTATGAGTAGCCTTGCGTCTATCTAATTATGAAATAAATAGTCTGGTTACAGCGGATATTGGCAAGAGATAAAATATAAGGACTATTTCCTGATTAAGGTTGGTATGTAATTGAATTGGTATTGGATTTGTATCGGTGCTAAGAACAGATTTGTTATCAACTAAATTGGTGTCGGTGTACAGTCTGACTAGATTCTGCTTCTGAAATCTAACATCTGTTTTATTTGTCATCATCATAACTGTGATCCTAAGCAGGGTGTCCATATGAGTATACTCAACTATCATCCACGCATCTGATTTGTCTTGGTAGTCGACTTTACGCAAACATAGTTAGCTGTACCCAGCTTTTAGTGAATGTAATCCAGTGCCATCGCCGGTTCTACCACTGCTGACCGACTGCTGACTGACAAATATTGAATCATGATTAGTTCCTATTTAGAGATACTAAGAACGGATTCGGTTACTGATTTCTTACTGTGTGTATGTAACTTACATAACTATTTCTGCCTAGTGATTTCGCGACAGCGCAGCAGCGTTTGGACGTTCCCAGATGGTCACCTTTGTTCCAAGTATACCAGAATGATGCCAGTAATTAAAAACTGCACATAATAGTGACGAACGCATATAAAATGGCTTACACAAATGCATTGTCCATACCTACCATATAAATTTAATACAACACTAAGCATTTCCACAAGCCATAAAATATTTAACGACAGGAAATCATTCAGCATTATTACATTTTCCTAAATAAAATCACTTACAAGGAAAAAAAAACATAAAAAATGCCATAAATACTCCACAGAGTTCAACTTGCGTCTGTCAACGAGAATTCTTATTTCTCTTTTTAATTTTCGAAAGTACAGTAGCTTCACACGAACGGTATTAATCGCTGCGTTGATGGACTGTATTTAAGAGCTTTGTTTTTATTGCTGTGCTGAGCAAATGATGATGTGGATGGGGAATGATTTATGACTTTTGCAAAATTCATTTAATAATTACCGAACACATGTCATAATAAAATTTTATTATAAACGTTACTAAAACTTTATTAGGTTCGATTTTATTGCTGTTTGTTTGTACTTATACAAAGAAAGAAAACATTTTAATTGCACCGTTCATCCCCTAAACTAGTGAACAAGAATAGCAAAATGTTTCACGAAGCTTGAATAAAAGGCAGTTTATCACCGATATCACCGATATATTTAAAAACAACTTCATAAAAGCAATTAATTAACGGCTTACCGTATACCAATACCAACAACTTATTAGTGTAACACCCATAATATTATGAAAATTAATTGTAAATCCTTTATTAATACCCACGCCAATTTTATTATAAATGAAATGAATTAAAATTTGCCGCTGAATTATAACGGGACCACAAACCGCAGCGGTTGGTTCATGTGAAAAGGTATTTATTAAAAGATTATTATTAAACACTCTATATTTGGCCCACAACCCTCCCGCATTGAATGGCCCTCGAGTTTCTATTAATAGCTTTTAAGTGTGCCTAATTGCTTATTTTGTAATTGGAATCGTCAAAATCTTGAAATGGGAATGGTCAACTGAATATAAAGTATTTTTTGAAAAAAATATTACTTTTTTTCTTTGCGACGACACAATTTTCGAATAATGTTTCTGTTTTAGTGTTTTGTATTTTTGGTATCATCAAAATCGGTTCCAAATACTTGTTAGAGAAATAAAGTCTCCTTTGTATCTTTTAATTTTCTATTCACGAGTTTATTTCCGTTCCCAACTTTGAATCTTGCGAAAATCTGTGTCTATCAAAATTAAGCCCAAGTAAATTGCATTAAGTTCGTTGCAAAATTACTTCTTTTTATTTTTAGGACCCCATACTTCCTGGCCGTTCGTTTTTTATTCGTAATTGCATCGAAAGTAGTAGGGACTAAGAAAAAATGATCTTATCAACTGGAATGTTAAGTCGAAATTGGGTTGTACAGAAAATTGGGTTACTGCACAATGAAAATTGAACTTTATGGTTTTTGTATTGAAAATTAATATCGTTCGAAGGGTGTACAGGTCCGTTCATTTCGTTGGCTATGATCCAAGCTATCCGTTCGCGTGCAATAATTCTATCAGTGGCTGAATTAGAGATTATCTCCTGAAAATATTTCTCGCGGCGAAATGCAAGTGCACTGGGTTCGTAAAGGCTTTCATAAACATGTAGTTGGTGATAAAATGGCTGCGTTTAGCTTATCTTGGTATACTGCGGACGTGGTTCGGATAACATTATAAAGTAGAATGTATTAGCATACTTTAGTATCTAAAGTTCATTTTTGCTTGTGCGATATTTCAAGTTGCATGGTGATTGTTGGTGAGTCTTGCATTTGATGCTTTGTTATGAGAAGAGTATTGAAATATAAGGAAGCTATTTTGTTATGAATAGCAAAAAATTTGCATTTTAGGATTAGAAACTTGTAAATTGAAACTGGTATTTATGTCTATATTAACATTACCTTTAATTTTAGTGGGATCGATGAGTATATATATTGTAATAAAACAAAGTCCTGATAAAATCGCGAATAAAGGGTTCCGAACGATTTTTATTTTAACACTACGTCCGTACTTCTTACAGGTGTTCCTATAATTCATAGGTAAAAAATAGGCTTCGCAGTTTTGGAGACAAGGGGGAGAATGGTTATTTCTCTAATCTAATTTCTTGAATAACAAAAAAAAACTATTTATTTTAAAATAACGAAAAAATAATCATTTAAACTTTGGGGGATAAACTAAAAAATTTTTTTTTTTTTAGTTTATCCCCCAAAAGTGACCCCATACTGAAAATTTATTTATGTAAGTAATGCGTCCGTGTTTGGGTCACAATAGTTCATATGTGTACCAAATTTCAATTGAATCGGTTCGTAGATTTGGAGAAAATTTACTGTGACAGACGGACAGTCAGACACCCAGCCAGCCAGATAGACAGACAGACACCCGAGTCATCCAAAGGGTTATAACGGATGCTATATACTGGTACTACTACTTACTTTAAGAACTCTAATTGACTTCTTCACCAATAAAAAAACAACATGGCGTCGCCCCTAAAAATATACCTATTGAAAGAAAAACCACATACGGCACTCGCCATACGTCAGACCCCTTTTAGACAATTGCTACAGATGATGACAAATTTCATTTTCCTCTTCCTATCCGGAGACATTTGCTATCAAGACATTGTATTGAGTTACGAGGCTTTCCCTCAAGGGTTTCTGTTTTTTGTTGTTGTTAGAAATGTGCCGAAGTTAATACGACAATTTTTTTTAAAGTTCTTTTTATACAAACCGTTTTTTTTCAAGTAATAATAATATATCTAATAATAATATCTTGGGACAACTCACACACGATCATCCGATCCCAAACTAGGCAGAGCCTGTGATATGGCAACCAGACAACTGATAAACATACTTATATATTTCTAAATACATACATATTATAGACAAATTACACCCAGACACAGAACAAATGATCATGCTCATCACACAAAGATTTGTCCTGGGTGGGAATCGAACCCACGACCTCCGGTTTAGCAGTCAGGGTCACTAACCACTCGACCAATAGGCCAGTCAAAAAGTGGGCGTGAATGGCCAAATTCGAAATTATGTGGAATAGCGCAAGACTCGTAAAAGATCACGGGCCCGATTTTGATGATAGCTTTAACTGCATGATTGGATTTTTGAAAAATTAAGTGACTATGAAGTATGAATCAAAGAACGTAACGTACTTTTCAATATAGATCAGTTTAACATTTTCCACAGGTCATTACTTGCAAGACTTATGTAGATCCTTATTAGCGACACTATGTTAAAGCAATTGGTTAGATTCTTGACGAGGTTTATTATTGAAAAAATGTTTGTTTTTCTTTTATTATTTTCCGCTATGCAACATAGTGTCGGATTTGACCATTCCCGCTCACTTGGAAAATTCACGATGATATCTTTCTGGCTCGGGCTGTTGACATTAAAAGCGGCCGGCTGGCAAAGTCAGTTGTAGGTACGCAAGGGTCACGTGTTGCTAAGGATCTTACGGAAACCACTAGGAAAATATACATACGTACGTATATACATACGTATCACAATGAACGACTGTCGAGCAGTCCTGACTCCGGTAAAGTTTAAATTGGTTTTACACTCAGATTACAGAACAAACCAGAAACCGTCAACAAGGTCAAATGTGAGGCGGTGTGAACTACGCCGGAATGGCGCGGTTCGTTAAATTGTCAATTAGTCAATGGCCGACGCGTGTACTGGTTACATCTGGTTGCAGTTGTCAGTTTTTAAATAATTATGCCGTCGTGTATCGTTTCTACTTGCAAAAATGCTACCAAGAAATAGTAGCAATAGTAGCACAGTCATTTCCAATCCATTTTTTTTTAAATATTGAATTGATCTGACGTTAATTATTCATCAACGAAAATCATGCGTCCAATTTGTAAGTGTTGCCATAGATTAACCGAATACTTTTCCCAACTTATTTTTAGTAACATTTTATTGAACAATAATTTTCAATAAAAATCACACGTCACATTTTAACAATTTAAAAAAAATAACAAAAAGTTATAAATATTGTGTATTAGTTTACTTAATAAAAATTGTACATACTGAAACATGGAGCTTTTTCTTTCTCCACAACCGAATTGAAACTATACCATTGTATATTTTTATTAGTAGGTATGATATAAATAGTGCCCCTATGTATAAAAGATAAATACTTTTTATCTTTAAAAAAGTTATTTCTAATTTCTTTCACAATATCCACATTCAGTATATTATCTAATATTTATAAACGGCGACTCATCAAGCTTAGTTACTTTGAAATTAAATCAAATCGAAAGTGAATTAAGTGAAAAGTAAGTACCTCACTTACTTTTCACTTATTTAACGTTTTTATCAAATGACTAAGTCGTACCTACATAAAATGTTAACATTACCCTAAAAGAGTTAATTTCATGGGGCGCTGGTAACACAAGGGGTGGGTGAGGCACGGACGGGGAGTTATTTTGAACAATGCGCTGCGTACAATGTGATTGAACACTCTTATTAGTTTGTTCTGTATTCTGAGATCTTACATTAGGAAATTCTCAGTAGTAGCTCAGACCCTAGATTAGTGACTGGATTATCACAATAAGCTTGTCTTATTTAGCAAGATAGATGAGAGGGTTGAGTTTAGTCATGTTAAATTCCAGGGATTTAGCACAACACAAGTTCTTGGACTGTAGAAACGATGATGACCGAACAAGCTTTTCATTCTGCCCTCAGGGTAAGGCCATGACGGAATTTGTGACGTTTTCCTTTCATGAGTCCTAGTAGATTTTCGACTTATTTCTTTTATGTACATTTTTTTTCTGTTTTAGACTGATTAAAATAACAGCTTAATATTATGTTGTTTTATAGATTTACATCATAAATTTAAACCTTCCATTTTACCCTCACTTCCCTTACCACAATACGATGTTCTTCATTGAACAATACATAGCGAAACCATTCTTATTAGGTAAATACATCTTGCTCATTTTAAAAACATTATAAATGCGACAGCTCTAAGACAAGTTGTACGTGCATAGACTGAACGAAAAACTGATAATGGAAATAGACTGTAAACTACTGCCTACTCCATATACCACCCCGTGATTCATATTATTTGTTAAAAAATACCGGTACGGTTATTTAGAACGTCAAGTCACATCCCTATATTCCACTGAACAGCCAATTACCGTGTCACTGTCAGAATGTATTAACTTTTATCGCTAAAATCTACACGATAAACGCGAAGTAGTTCAAACAGTATGCTAAACGTTAAACCTATCGTTACAATAACTAGACTCGAGCGTTAAACTGCGCGGGAACAATCGTGAGAGTTATTGGTGTGGTCCAAATTATAAGAGAATAGCGATTAAGGTACTTGCTAAAATCATGGCACAAGTGATTCATATGTAGAAAAAAAATCGACTGTATCTAAAACTACATGAAGTACCGTCTCTCTTTTAAATCCATCGAGTCTATAAGCTTGCAAAAAATATGGTAAAAGTAAATCAAATGAAAAAAATATTACTCAGTTACATTTAAGACGACCTGCAGATATGTTTCTTCTTAACGCTTTTTTAATCCATTCAAAGGTTGCCTTTAAAAGATCGATATCAGTGATAAGGTCGACCATTGTCTATGTAATGTTTTCTACGTCTATTTTTTTTAAATTTATGTACGTTCGTTTATTGGATATAATTATATTTATTTAGTTTTTACAAATTGTTAATTCCTAATGTTAAGATTCGTTTACCCAAATATTGTAATTGTATGGGGTTCAATGTAAGTAGAATTAAGTAGTTACCTGCCTTATTTATGTTTATACACAAGGGGGGAACATCATTACGTCACTCGAACCAACGGTAGTTGCTGAAAATCAGCGCCGGCGATTTTTGGATTTGCCCATAATCACGGCAATTATGCTGAGCAAATGACCGATTCTTGCTCGGATGCGACGCACAACTTGAATTTATGTATATTTTCTACAATTACTTTCTGTCTAAAATGTTTATTGTTGTTTGTTTTGTTTTCTTGTTGTCGCTGTCAGTCAGTCGGGCGTCATGCCCAAGGGGGTGAAACTTCCATACATTGGCTTGTCACAAAAATTTTCATTGATAGTGCTGCCATCTGTGATTTTGGGAACACAAACTTGCTGTAGTTTTACATTTTTTCCGAAAGGTGGAGCTAGTTGACAACAGTACAACATTAAACATATAGTTATTAACAATAAATAAGTATTATTTATTATGAATATTTTATTACGGCTTATATTAAAAGTAAATTTTAAAAAATAGTAGCAAAATAATAATTATATACTTTTTACTCTACATGTGAAACGAAACGTAAATGATGACAGTCTGAAAATACGTTGTCTTTGAAAACATTTTTCTGTTCCGTGGTGTTCTGGTGATCTGTTTTACTTCTGCTCTTTTACGACCTAAGACTGTGCTTGTTTTCTTGATATCTGCTACAAACGTTTGACCCTGCTTCTTTCTTGGACTCTGTGATAAGATACGTAAACGATTGACCCAACGCTGTGTATAAACTGGACCTCGATTTTGCCATTTTGATTTGGATTCGACGAAACTGTAAAAATGCCGAGAAAGTCCGCCTTTAAGTGCTATTTTGGATGTATTCCATATAAAGGTATGGTTCTTAAGTTATTAACATCTTACCAAATTCATATAGCACAATATAATATTCACAGGTAAACTGTTTTATAATTGATATTGTCTTTCAGGAAAAGTTCACCACTTTCCATCTCAGGAATACCCTCATACTGAAAAATTTGATCAGTGGAAAATGGTGTTGAGGGAAATAGATCAAGAAAAGGGTGCTAATTACATTTACAACAACATACGTATATGTGATTACCATTTTGAAGAGTGTTACCGGACAGCCAGTGGACGTCTTACCAAAAATGCTGTTCCAACATTGAATATTGGTAAATACCTTCTATATTGATTTCTTTTGTGAAAAACCCTATATAACAGCACCAATACACCACAGTAACAAATCTATCTGTTAATGAAACATTCTATATGGTAATGTATTTTTTTCATAATATTATTTTTGATTTCAGGATCTACATCAACAACTACTGAAATGGATTTCTCAAAGAAAACATCTGATAATGCAGAAGCCACTTTTGGCCAAGGTAATAGTTTATTTTATTATTATATAACAATGTTGCTTTGACACCTTTAGGTGACAAAGGGGGGTCCCTGGTTTATTAGGGACCCCCTTGTAGACTGTAGTATCCATATTCTGGAAGAAGTTTATATGTAATTTGAATAAGGAAGTTGTATAACTGTATTTTGTACTAATTGAGTCAATTTCCTTTGAAGGGTCAAGTTCTAAATCAATGGTGCCAATATGTGAGGATCTGCCTGAAAAAAAATCCCTCGAACTTGCTTCTGTCAAAAAAGGTACCTACCTATTTTATTTTTATCTATTTAATACAATAACAGAATTTATAGGCATGAGCCATATAGCTGATATAGCTTTATGTTTTTAGATGATTAATGTGTAATAATAATGTCTAATGTGATTACTGATTACATAATTAATTAATATGTAATTTATGTTTGTATACATGTACAAGGCGTGAGTTTATGTATGTATTTAACTATATGTACCTCAATAGGAAAAAAGGAACCCATAAAAGATCATTTTGTTATCTGTCTGTCTGTCTGTCACTACTCTCGCAGTTATAGAAATAACTAAATACTACTGATTTTAAGCTTTGTATAAATCAATAAGTATTTTGGATAATTAAGTTATTATGTTTCTGATTTCAGGCGCTAAATCCATCAAAATTGTCGAAAACAAATATTTGAAGCAATATACACAATTAAAGGTTAAACTTTTAAAATTGAGGGCAAAATGTACTAATCTAAACCAAAAAGTGCGAAAAGCTGCTCAGATATCCCAAAATAAAGCCTTTTTAAAAGCAGTTGAAAAACTGCCCGAGCCTGCTGCCATTTTCACTACAATGCAGTTAAAAAAGGCATCTTTAAGACCTAGAGGACGAAGGTTCACTAATAAAGAAAAAATTTTGTGCCTAACAATATACAAACAGAGTCAAAAAGCGTACAGATTGTTGCAGAGACTCTTTGCATTACCTTCAAAAAGAACCATCCAGAAAATATTAAGCAAAGTGACTATTAAGCCTGGAATCAATGAGGTTATCATAGAACATCTGAAAAAGGCAGTAAGGAAATTACCCAAAGAAAAAAAAATATGCACACTCATATTTGATGAAGTTGCATTAAGCCCTGGCTTATATTACCACAAAACATGGGATCAAATTATTGGTTTTGAGGATTTTGGTGCAATTAACACAAATAAGATTGCTGACCATGCACTGGTTTTTATGGTCAAGGGACTAAAAGGAAAATATAAGCAGCCCATCTCTTTCACATTCTGCCAGAGTGCAACAAAGACAGCAGAATTAAAAAAACAAATTCAAGAGGTACTTAAAGCTGTACAAAGCACAGGGTTAGAAGTTATTGCTACCGTTTGTGACCAGTCCTCGACGAATATGAGTGTCATAAAAAGCCTTTTAGATGACACTAAAAGAAAATATTTGTCAGAAGGCAAGGAATTTAAAAGTTTAGCTTTTGAATTGGATGAAACAAAAATATTTCCAATATTTGATCCTCCACATCTCCTTAAAGGATTAAGGAACAATCTCCTAACAAAGGATTTGAGATTTATAAAAAACGGAGAAGTCAAAATTGCAAAATGGAAACATTTACAAATGCTACTTGATGCTGATCCGGGGGAAGATGACATAAGATTGGTTAACAAATTGACGGACTGTCATGTCATAAAAGAAAAGATACCTAAAATGAAAGTTAGGTATATTATAGTGTATTATCTATGGTCATGCCATGGACAACTGCTGAACTTTGTTCTGTTTTGTCTGTGGTGTGCTGGTGTGACCAGAGACACGTTTAGGTTAATGTCCAGTCCAGACATGGGCTGGCAGTGATGTGTTATTTTTCAGTTTTTATTTATTTTAGTTATAATTATTGTAGTTGATAAGTTTTTTAGTTTTTTAGTGTTCTGTGCGTTTTTTCCGGCAGAATAAATTGATTTTCTTTCTTTCTTTCTTACCTGTCTATTTATCTTAACACTTTTTTTTTTGTTATTCAAGTCCTCTTATGATTAATTTTTAAATCAAATGCCAGTACTTGTGGTGTTTCATATTTTGTGTGGTGCGTTTTGCTGGTGCGGGTGGCGTTATATTAATTCTTTCTTTTGCTTTCTTCTCTTATAATTAATTATAGAATTATACATCAAATTGATCATTGCAGTTTATTAGCTGTTGATAGTTTAATAGAAAATCGTACCAGTACGTATTTTCATTTATTACAACAATTTCGATGGTTCTTGCTCACTAATAATTATGTTAATAGCGATAATAAACCTCGCAGAAAAGAATTAAGATGTTTGTGGTAACAGTCATGGTGATAAAATAAATTATCACAATGGTATTTTGCCTTTTAAATAAGTTTTGCGATTAGCAGCAGATTTATAAATATCAGACATCTTTGGACATACATATTTCCCAAACGAAATATGCACAATATTTTGAAATTGGATATTTTTGATAGAATATTGGTACTTAACATTGAAATGTAAGTTTTCCTAAAATTAATTAAACAATGACAATATACAACAATTAAAACTATTAACTAACTTATCAAAACTTTGTAATGTTGATTTATATCATAAAACACTTAAAGGAAAATAATATCGAAAAAAAAAATGACCCCGTCACGATTCCCAGTAAACCGGACCGTGATCAATATTTCGTTATTAGTAGCAGGTGGAAGCTGCATAATCCTCTTGATGCCAAGACCCCGCTTTGAAGAACTGTACTGCACACCGTAACAATCATGACTCGGTACAAATTGTAAGAGGAAGCGGGTGCGCTTATATGCTGTAGCTATTTAAAATGCCTTTTTTGCTGTAGTTAGATTCGATTTGTTAATCAAAGTTATTACGATTATTGTGAACATTGATTAAAGCCTAGTAAAAATAGAGGTGCCGCGTGATAAAAATGTATTTTATTATCATCAAAACACGTTTTTTTTTTAAATTAATTTTGAAATTAATATCAAGCGCTACCGGAAATCATGAGAAAGCAAACAAATTTTTAACCAAAATAATATAAAGGGATAGGTAATAAAAAAAGGCGGTTTCGCAATGTATTATCCTGTGTATATGTCACCGGAAAATGGCAAACTCCGTAAAAATATAAAATATCTTATGAGTTTCCAATCTCTCAAAATATTTTGTAATCTTACGTAGTTTGCAATTATCCGGTAACATATATAGAGATACACAGACAGGATTATAAATTTCAAAGACTCAGGCGAATACGAATAATGCTAATTAAACTTTTTGCTCCCGATTATCACGTGAATAGGTAGCGAAAATCTCATTTATATATTCACTCTAAGCGACGTCATCCGGCGGAGATGAAGCACATTTATACCATTATTTTAATTTATTAGATAAATGATTGCTACTGCTACTGATTTATTATTTTTCCCATAAAATAGATTTATTCACTGATAATTATTTATTTTACGACTTCTTTGCGGGTTTAAAAGCATTTTATGGATTTTGCGTAAAAGAGTGGTCATAAAGATCACTGGGCATAAAAAGGACGAATAAGTCAAACCGCCTACAACTTACACCACACCCCACGTCGGAGGTCGCATTCCAGTATGCCAGGTGCAAGACGCATTCACATACGATTTATGTTTCTCTATTCAGACCAAAATGGAAGCCTCCTCGGTGGGAACAGCGATTTTATTAATAGGTAAAGGATCCAAGTATTTGATTACTGCGATAAGTACTGGTAGCCTTTTGGGTAATCGAGTTTGTTAAAAGGAAGCTGATCTTTCGGATACAGGGAGCGATTTCTGATAAGGTAAATGTTTTAATTTCTTAGAAGTGGCCTCGAATTTAACAGGTAGTGTAATTATGTTGTGTAGGTATGCTTGGATTGTCGAGGTATTAATCGAAGTTATGGGAATTTAAAGTGTGAAGACCGTCTTTGAACGCCGGTATTTTAAGTCGGTTTTATCTTGGGAATATGAGAAGACTCTATAGATCTTTGAGATCCAAGAGCTTCTATACCAAATTAATTTAAATATAAGTAATGATTGCTAGTTATGACGAAATCATTTTCTCGGATTTTTTAAGTGACTAAAAAAATTAAAACAAAATATGAGTGGGCCAAAATGACCATGCTAGGTGACGTAGCATGGTAATTTTGGCGTGGCGTATTTAAACGACTTAGTTCGCTTTTAGCTAACTATTATCATGATCCAGGGTTGCGGAAGAAAGACACACCGCGGCCCTGGAACGCAAAAGGCATTTGGAGGAACACGGATTGGTTTTAGTCAGTACCTAAGAGTCTGACACTCCTTTTCGCTCCAGGAGTCTACCCAAGTTTTTATTTAAAAAAACATTATTCTATTTTTACTAAACAAAATACCATCAACTCAGGTAACTTTGGTCCTGTGGTAGAAAGAGCCAAAGTTATACCCCAGGGCCAAAGTAACCCACCCGACTTTACAGTAAAATTATATTATCCTCAGTTTTTGAAGTGAAAACTTCTTTAGGCACTTTTTGGGTGAACAAAAATCATGGAACTCGCGTCATCGTCACCGAATGCTTTGGGTGAACAAAAACCATGGAACGTGTGTCATCGTCACCGAATGCTTTAGGTGAACAAAAATCATGGAACTCGCGTCATTGGAACGCGTGGAACGCTTTAGCATTCGCTTAGTTTTCACTTCTATCGGCAGTCCCCAAAGATTGCCCCGCATGTTTTTTATTAGTTTGGTACCTAATAATCACCTTCTATTACAAATAACGGTCATTCTTATCCGGTATCGGTACTAGCATGAAATGAATAATAAAGCTTTGTACATAAAACAAGGAGTTACAGCCTATTAGTTTGCTGAACAAAAGCACATAAATCATTGTATTAAAGTAATAACTGGATCCACTTTCTTGTTTGTTTACACTATTATAAAGTGGAAAAGAAACCTCATGATTTATAAATGTTAACTTCTATTAAAACTTGCAGTTCTAAAAGACCAATCAAGGGGACTATTGGTCCTAAAAACAATCATGATCCGGATAAGGCAGGGAGTTGAAGCTATATAATTAGAATTGAAATCTCTTTTTCAAGGGGGCAAGTCGGATGAGTACATTTAAATTTCAGTTGGAACGGAACGACATTCCCTTTTATTTTTAACACTGCATTATCATCTATTGCATCTTGCTACGAGTATAACCATCTGCCTAGCCTTTTCCCGACTATGTTTGGGTCAGCTACCAGTCTAACTGAATGAATCTGAGTACCAATATTTACATGCCTTTCTGACCGCCAGAACCCAGCGGCCGGATAAATTAATCCTTGGCAAAACTCATGTCAGATCTACAAATGGCCGCCATATTGTTGAACTGTCAAAATGAAAGGGATTATCACTCATATTGCAATTTTAAACAATGTAACTAACGTTGTGTTGTGGTTGGTTGACAGAAATAGTAACCGCTACCTTCTTTTGAAAGTAGAATGAATTGGATATTAAATACTTAAAAGAGGTACTTAAGTTAAGTTAATGATTCTTTTACATACCATTCCTAGACAAAAATAAACTTTTTTAAATGTATTTTACAGGTAAATAATAATATTTAAAACAGAGTTTTAACCAATAAGAAGAAAACTCTTACATTACCAAGAAGGTACAAACTATGTTGAAATCAAAATAAAATATGTAGTTTAGATAAACTTTAGAAAATGTGTTAGGAGTAAGAGAGAGAGCAAAATAAACAGGCAGTAAGCGATTGGCGCAGCGCGGCAGGTGCTACGCGCGGATGTGTACCGCTTCTCCTATACCTGATACGAGTGTTGCAGCGACGGTGCACGTAATAGGGAGCGTGAGAAATGTCTGGATACTTTTCCATATTTTTTTTGATAATCGTCTAAATGATCAATATTTGTTATGCTTTTAGCATATTTTTTTTTACAATTTTATACACGCGTATGACCACTTTATCACCTGATGGTAAGCGATGATGTGGTCGAAGATGGAGCACGCTTACCTAGAAGTTACCTATTCACTCTTGACTTAAAGACTCCCAGGTAAGTACCAGGTAGGTCTCAGCTATTTATGCTTACTACACGTTATTACCCATTTTACTTGATTTGTATACTCGGTATCTGTCTTGAAAATCAGTATGAACAGCAATAACTGACTCGAGTGCGTGCGACGGATTGCACTCTCTTATCTCATGATAAGAGAGTTCATTTATAGGAATTTAAAGATGTGTTTATTTCAAAACAGTTCAACTTGATTTGTTGTAACAGTCAAAGTACACACACAGTACTAAGTAATCACACGAAACATGTAAGCATATTATTTTACTAACTTAATAACAAGTTTTGAACTTATTACATCTGAAATTACTTTACTTATTGTATTTCAATGGAAAATAAAATATCTTTTCCAAACAAAAAAGAAGTTTTAATCAACTAATTGAGTATTTTATGTTGCGAAATTCTCGGAATCAAAGAAAAACTCATAGTGCGTGCGTGTTGATAATGACTTTACAATATATCACTTAGTACTAACAGCACTTCATGAACATAGCAAAAGATCTAGATTCTCGATATTAAACCGCTACTGTATTGCGTGAGACCTCAATCTGAGCTGCCATTATGTAATTATTTTATTGATACTACACGCTTTATGATAGTTTTATAAAACACGTTGATAATTTTATTTTTCTTTACAACATTTACTGTAGTTTACTCTTACAGTAAACGATCGGAAAGGTAACGATAAATTTGCAGTAAGTAGAAGTGTTACTTACCTATCACCGTACCTACTTCAAAAACCCTCAAATATGTAATGTAGAACACACGCTTACACAAAATATATAACGCTAGATTTTCTTGCGTTTCCACTCTCGTGGCCTATCCTGTCGTTTTACTTTATAATAACATAGCTTCATCATTAAAAGAATCTGTCTAATCGGACCTAGAATATATTTACAAACAAAAAAAGATGTGAACAATAAAAAATGCGAAGCCAACAGTTTATCACCCGATTGCCCCGGAAGGAGAAGTAATGATTTTTTTTAACTCAATAATCATTTGATCTTAGAAACCAGAATAAAAACATAAAATATGTCGGACTTTTTTTTAGTCTGTAACAATCTAGTAACTCCAACAAACCACGAGTTTTACAACTTCTAACCACACAACCATCTTGTCCCCATATACATGGTGTAGAAAATCAATTGAATACGTCGTAAAAGTAGTGTTCGCACGAATAACACTGTATTCGCTTCGTAAACCTCGCACCTGTTGTGATTTTTATACAAAAACGGAAGATTTCAGGGCATTAATATTTCGTTTTTTTTTTACTGGTTCTCCATTTTGATTCGAAGATAAAAATGATTTTTTGTTTTTATTATTTTATTGTTTTTGACCGATTTGCGTTTGACCACTTTTTCAATGCCGTGGTCAACGAAGTACTCTTGACTTCAAGACAGGTTATAGCTATTCTCCTTGTGGTAAGTTTTTAATTATTTGGTTGTATATGTCACCGGAAAATGGCAAACGCAGTAAGATTGTAAAATATCGCGAGACATGACATACATAAAAAAACCTCTAAATAATATAACTCATCTATTAACTCATAATTTTTAAATAAGTTACTAAAACTTTACTTTTTATTAGCATTTGGAGACTACAAATGATTTGAAAACAGTCGTAAAGTGGACTCCGGGGCCAAATTGATTTGAAGCTCGTGTACTAGGAACTTAAAAAAGAATATTAATAAGAGATTCTGTTTGTGGACACGAAAGTACCTTAAACGAAGATACCTTATGTACAAAGGGCAATGTCATACAGAATTTAGTAAGTAAGTATCTTATCTCTAGTCTATTTTCTTCCTCTTCTTAGGGTTCCGTACCTCAAAAGGAAAAAACGGAACCCTTATAGGATCACATTGTTGTTCGTCTGTCTGTCTGTCAAGACCCTTTATCTCGAGAACGTGTAGAGGTATCGAGTTGAAATTAAAACCATATATTAAAGTATACAGTCCCTTGAAGCTGTAAAAAATCAAACTTCTAAGTTAACGTAAAAGAAGGTACGGCCGTTTATGCCGCAAAAAGCGTATATTTCGATACTCTCAGGGGAATAAAAAATTATAGGGTACTGTTGACCTAGATTCACGAAATTTGGCAGAAAGATAGATCTTAGAGTACAAATACAGGAAAAAATATGACAATTGGGAAATAACAGCATATATACAATATAAAAAAAACATTGTTTACTATTACAAACTTATTTAGACAAACCCACCACACTATTCCTAATCACCGCAACTCCTGACAGTCAGAATCAACAGTGGAGACCACCAGAAAAACGCCGAGTAAATGAAGCTTGACGAGTCCCGGAGAAACGACTCAACTGTCATGAATTCCGTAACAAAATTAATTAGAAAAGGACAGCAGAGGAGTAAGAATATTTTCAACCTACTATCAAACAATACCCTCCTTTTGGGACATTCGGGCAAAAAACCTTGGTACAGTTCAAACGAACGAAAAACGAACAACCTGTATTTTTCTAGCGCCACAACCTATCGATAATAATTGATAAGGTCGTCTCACTTGCACTCTAGTTTATTGACCTTAAGAAAAAAATCCCCACACGGGATCGTCCAACTAAACCTGACCTCTTCTACCCCACAAACTACACTTCCCTACAAATCTTGTTACACTGGTGTTTCTAAGAAAATTACCAATATAACTTGAGCTCCGACAACGAACATAACGTTGAGTTATAGAGGTCGTATATTTTCAGCGGATGGTGGGACTACTTTTTAGTTGATTGCATCTTGTGGTATAACGTTTGTCTATAACACGGTTAGAAATAGCTTAGAAGATGTCTTTTCGCTACGTGGCCATTTAAGGAATGGTGTGTTATATATAGAGAATGCTAGTTGATTGTGTTATTTTCTGATTGAATTTTCTTGGTTTACCAAGGGACGCTTTTCAGGTTTTAACTTGTTTTAAGTACAGTCAATAAAGCTATTTGGTATACAGACAAAATATTATTTTTTCCACTGCACTGCCAATATTTATTTCTAATGTGTGCGTTACTTTTTAAGCTTATGACATACTTACAAGTGTTTTCAAAAGTTTTTAAGGCATTTTTTAAAAGTAGTTGCAATCTAGCTCCAAACAGCTTTGTTGACTGTACATAGTTTAATTTAATAAGAACTGGTTTTAAAAATGTTTTGGATATGCCATAGATGGAACTTCATGGAACCTGCTTAGTGACTTGACCACAGGTTTATGACTACGGAAAGGGCTTCCAATCTGACAAGAAAATTGATCACCATTTAGAATAAGTCAAGTTATTTTGTCGTGATGAAGTTAAATTTGTATAATGAATATTCTAGTTTTATTTAGTGAAGAAGAACTAGTATATCTACGCTAATATAATAAAGCTGCAGAGTTTGTTTGTTTGAATGCACTTATCTCTGGAACTGCTAGTCGGATTTGGAAAATTATTTTTGTATACGATAGCCACATTCCTGAGGAATCCCATAGGATCACGGGAGCGGGAAAGACGGGATATGCGCACACAAAGTCGCGGGCAAAAGCTGGTTAGTCATAAAACGACATAAAATAATAAAAGAAATAGTTTTATTTTTATTATTTAAATTCTATGAGTATTCTCTGTCTGGGGGTACCAAGAGTACCTAGTGTCGGACTCATACCGATTACAATCCCACAAATCCTAATCTTGCCATGAGTCGGGGGCCCGGGATGCATTTAAGTCATGCAATAATACTACAACAAAATATTGTCCAAATCAATCCAAATAAGATCAATTTTAATGGTAGTAAAATTAAAAAAAATCTTTATGGTGTCGGACGTAAAAGAATAGCACCATCCCATCACTTCCCGTGGGTGTCGTAAGAAGCGACTAAGGGACTCACCAGAGAATGGGCAGCAGCATTCTCTGTGCATTGCAACAGCTATACTGTGATCGCCAACCCGCCTGCCAAGCGTCGCGATTATGGCAAACCCCCGCCTCCCTTAGGGAGAGGCCAATGTCCAGTAGACATCTTTCGGCTGATATGATGAAGATGATGATGATGATGAAAAATTATAAAACACGTTGAGGAATGATTAAAAAATAAGTACCTACGGTTCCCTACCTACTATTGTCTATCACTAGTAGTGTATTCGCTTAATCGGTTTTACATGTTTTTATCATATCTGAATGGCGTACCTAATTGTATACCTACTTAATTGAAAGTAGTAGTCAACTATGCTTTTCCCAATCGACTTGAATGAACCAGTTTATCATTGACTGGTGTAACTCCATAGACAGTTGATGCCTAACGGACGTCGTAACGACAGAGAACGGTAAACCCTGTGTACATGTGAGGATAACACCATCATTTGCGTCGTGTTATTCCTGGCTGCTTTTTATGGACACCAGGAACATAACGGTGGTTTTCCGACAACCACTCCATACTTTTAATTTATTAATCTGCATGGTTTTCAAATGTGTTTAATCATTGTATGGACTTCAAAAGAGATTATGACCTCTGAGTTTGTTTAGGTATTTCTTCTCAGGATAGTCAGCTAGGATACTCCGGCCTCATCTAAATTATTATGACCAAAAATTTGACGAGTAAAAGAATGACTTGTTACCTATTTGCAAAATAAATATCATTTACTCATTTTATAGCTTAAATGGCAAAATACACGATTTTCAACGCCTGATTTTGGCACATAATAAAGAAGACAATGTTTCTAAACCATTTTTATGAGAAGAAAATATGAATAAGTTTTAATTACCTAAATTTAATTAATCATTATTTAAGGTAAACTCGAAACAGCGTTGAAGAGACTCCACAGAGATTTTTTGTGAAGTCAATAGTTTGATTTATTGGAAACGAAAAATATGAGTTACTTGATTGGTTTCTTGGTTCTAGACGATCAGGTAGCAGTTGTGTTGTAATAGTAAGCCAGCTTGACAATGCTTCATTACCTATCATGTAAAATTGTGTTACCATTTCTTCTTTATCCGCCTGATATAACATTATAACAGACGTAGGATATGAAAGTCTTCGAGAAAAACTATGGCTTCCTTAAAGATTGGCAACGTGACGGCAATTTCTCTTGTGATGCGGATTTTAAATGTCGTCGCCGATCAAAATTATACACTATTAAAATAGTAAGAGAAATGTATTCATTATGAATTATTTTCTAACTATTACTTGAATAAAAAACTCTTAACTTATTAAAATAGTCATAAATATGGCGTCGAAAAAATTCTTCCGCATTTCTGGCCACACCCAAGTGGCTGGCAGCATTGCCACGTTGTATGGCAATGCTTATCCCTTTGTCCAAGGTAAATTGTCCTTGGGTCACGCGAAGTGTCAACTAAGTGACTTAACAGATCCTAAAACTTAGAACTTTTGCTACTACTTAGCATCATTTTCTGTTCGGAACTTCTTCGATACCTTGCATCTGGGGAGAAGAAAGGTTTATGTCGGAATTCTACTGAATATCCCACAGTCCCTACCACTGACTGCCGTGGCATAAGGATATACTTAAATTTGCGCTACCCCAACCGATGGCATCTAGGTTCCAATACCTCTTTACGACGCTGCTATAGAATTTAGCCTAATAAATAGTTAATTTGCTCATACTAAGCTTTTACCAGAACCCCTGCTACTCATTACCCATAAAACAGTAATAAACACAGGTACATCGAGTGCTGTAGTGGCAGTAAACCGAACTGATGGAAATGGCCGCGTTAACTGTGTGTATGCACCGCAATGCGCTTTGTTTTAATTTTCAACCGAGTTCAAAAAAAGGAGGTTTTCAATTCGTCGGAACCTTTTTTTTATGTATGTTCCCCGATTACTCGAAGATGGCTAGACCATTACAGGTGGTCTCATCAAGTCAGGATCTGATGATGGGATCCTGGAGAAATAGAGAGAACTTTTCAAATTTTATAGGCACACTTGAAGCGATTTGGGTAGTTTTTGGAAGAGTACTTTGTATCTATAAATGATACCAAATGGACTGGGATTGCTGTCTATTGTTTACACCAGTTCATAACATATCGTCACGCCGGTATGCTGTGAAGGGGTAAGCACATGTGAACCGCTTAAAAGTGAAAAAAAAATTTACATTGTAGTGTTTTTTATTTGGAAGTAGGTTGTATTTTTTTTTTAACTTTTTTGAGTGTTTATTTTTGTTTGGTGCATGAACTGAGGTTTGCTACTTCAAAAACTGGATTTACAGTAGGCCGCTACTGATGGTTCATGAAGATATCGTTTTCTTTTTTAGCAACAAGTTGGATTTTGAAGAGACCTCTGAGTTAGCTTCGGTGTTTATTCTCAGGGTAGTCAGCTAGGAAACACCGGTCTCATCTAGATTAATATGACCAAAAAAATATTGACGTGTAAAAGTCTTCAAAAGCAATCTTTACCTCTATGAAAGATTGCTTTTGAAGATATTTGAGAAGAAACACTGAAACTAACTCAGAGGTCTCTTTTGAAGTCTATAAAATAATAATAACAATACATCTTTATTGTAGACCATACATGGTCCATGATCACATTAAAAAAAAAAGAATATTTTTTTTATTAATAATAATGATAAAAAATATATTTCAATATAAATTAAAAAAAAATATATATGAAGTCCAAAACATATGAAAACCAAGTAGGTTAACGTCCGAGTTGGCCTTTTGGGGAAAGCACCACGCAGGTTTGAGGGGACTTGCCTAGAACTGCCTGGGCGAAAAAAAAAAAAAAAAAAAAAAAACGATGAAATTTTCATAGACTGTGAATTTCTTCAGTCGCTATTACAACCGATAATTATGTTAAAATTTAAGGGATCCCTGATACAAGAAATAGTTTTTTTTTTTGGTTTATGGTACGGAACCCTAAATCACTTGTCATCTATTTGTGGATTTGTTGAAACTTTATATTTCGTGCTCTAGATAAAAAAATACTGTTCGCAGTGTGGTCGACTGCTGCGCTGCGTGTCGTGGGTTCGATCCCCGCACGGAATAAATATTTGTATGGCCTACAGATTGTTGNGGGGGAAAAAAAAAAAAAAAAAAAAAAGAGTCCCCTCAAACATGCAAGCATTTGTCAGTTATCGTGTAGGTCAACTCAGAACTACTAAGGAGCTCCGCGACTTGACGAACATTAAAGAACGAACATTTGAGTAGGCCGTACAAAACACTACTACAAACGTTTAAATTACTGGAAAGGAAAAAGTAATCCACATATTCCTCACCTTAGTCCTCACATTCACAATAATATAATATGTACTTTACAAAGTAATTAATCAAATCATATCAACATGTAAAAAATAAAAATTTCAAATTGTGAACAAATACCCATTCATAAAGATGTCAACTGTATAAAAAAAGACAATAACCAAAGACAAAGAAATACAATATATTTTAGTGTATATTTCATTGGAGCAGCACAATACCAAGCCTTTTTGCCCTCAAGGTAATCTTTTACAGTATAAAAACCTTCTGGCAAACTTTTCGCTTTACAAATGATTTGAATTTATTTATCTTTCAAATGTACAGCTACCTACTGCAAGTCAAAATAATCAATTCTTTAATCAGCTAACGCTATTGCTTCATCATCATCAATTTAGCCTAAAGGCACCAAGTGCTGGACTTAGGCCTCCCCAATTGGCGCCACATGGATCGGTCTGGTGCTTTGTCAAACATAACCTAAAAAATGTATGGTAAAGAAGTTTCGATGGGGAATTTGAAGTCTTTCTTTCTTTCTGTCTTTGTTTCTTTCTTCTTCAGTGCTAGGAAACTCGCAGTAATAATAATATCATATAGTATTACAAAAATCGATTATGAATACTCGTTCATTGTTCATTAGACATAGACAAAACTATACGGTACTCTAACGTCTTCCCGTCACGTAATAAAACATACCGAACCATAATAATACAGGTATTATGGGAAAGGCATCGATACACAAAACCCGTGCCGTTTGTTATAAAAACCCCATATCGAAACCTTAATGTATGTGTGACGAATCGCAACGACTTTTAGCAATTACCGAAGAAATTGAATAATAACCTACATGCAGAACATTGCCGCCATAAATTGCCCGAACTTAAATATTAGAATGATGGACACTCGTATTACATCATGGTGGTCTGGTATTTGGGTTTCTGGATACGTGTAACCATTAATTACCCCACAGTATACCTAGCTTGCCTGTCTCATTGCATATACAAATAATTATTAGCTTTTGCCCGCGACTTCGTATGGCAAATCCCGTTTTTTGGGTTCCGTAGTCAAGGAACCCTTATACTTTCGCCATGGCCGTTTGTCTGTCTGTTTGTTCGCGGTTTAGCTCAGAGACGTACTTATATAATATAATAAATTATTAATTACGGTGACGTGATAAAATAAAATCTTGATGATTTTTTTAATCATTCTCCCATGGTGCGTGGTGTCTTTTGATCGGTCGTTTAAAAATATTGAGGGTGTGCGAAAATTTATTTTTCCATCCAAGGATCCGTTTGCGAAATCTTAAGCCTTATAGTGGTAATTTTGTTTAGAATCAAGTGCCCCCCTCTGCCAGCTAAACGGTTGTTTGTGGAGACGAACGGTTGTGTGTGAAAAAAATCATGGTAAAACATATTATGTACTTAACGAATTTATAAGGAAAACTATCGCTAGCTGCGATAGTTTTCGTTTTAAATTCGTCGCTTGTAGGCTTTACAAGTTAACGAGTAATAGTCGACCAAACTGTAAAATGTAAGTAAGTACTTGGAGAAGGAAGATTTGGACATTGTCGGGTTCTGTAGTTGTACGTCATGCAACTATGGGACCCAACAATGCGCGTGGCGCGACATGCACTTGGCCGGTTTTTCCCATTCCCGTATAGCCTATATATAGCCTTCCTATCATATTTCCTTTTTTTTAAGGATGGGGCATCATCAAATAACTTCTTTCGCTCTGGGTGGAGCGAAAGGGACTCTCAGTGACTATCATAAATGCAACAATAATTTTTGAAAGCCGGCAGAGATTAGCGCGTTCAAACAAGTAAACTCTTCAGCTTTATTATAGTAGTATAGATTTATATTAATAATTTAATAGATACAATATTATTAATAGATATATATGGTTAAAATATGTTTATAGGTTCTCTGAAAAGTATGTCAAGGATTTTTGGCAGTTATAAGTCTCTCCTAATAGGAGGCGAGACTACTATTAACGAGGCACAAATCCAAAATCCGAGTAGTTTCTGAGAACTTCAACAGAACCCCATTAAGTACCTTTAGTCCGTCTGATAACATCGAATTTAGGATTTAACTTGCGAGAAGTTTATTATTTTATTAACCGACTTCCCAAAAAGGAG
The DNA here is from genome assembly GCA_002192655.3 of Mamestra configurata. NCBI lineage: Eukaryota > Metazoa > Arthropoda > Insecta > Lepidoptera > Noctuidae > Mamestra > Mamestra configurata. The sequence continues at coordinate 142,164 of NDFZ01005047.1, forward strand.
GAGGTTCTCAATTCGGTGGGCATTTTTTTTTGTTTTATTATGTCTTGTATTTGTTATATAAAAAAAAGGTCTTCACCATGAAGAACAGTTAAAAATTTTGACAGAAAATGTTGTCATCAGCCATGATATAAAATATAAACAACAGATAAGTAGATGCATTGTTATCACTCACACCCCGCGCTATTACACTTTTACTATGGGATCAACCTAGAAATCGCGAAAAAAAAATCGACTTCCCCATAAAATGTGCACATTACTCGACAAAATGTACTAAATAGCTGTTTTTTTTTCGTGATATCAACTTTGTTCCCATGGTAAAAATTGTTCATAATGATGAGTACACTAACCATTAATTCTGTTACACGTTATATATGTCACAGGAAATTTGCCGACTCCGTAAGATTGTTATAAATTTTGATTAGATTATAATTTCTCGAAATATTATAAAAAAATCGTTTTATATAATCGCATCCAAATTCAATAGTATCCAATATTCGTGACTTATTGAGAAAAAGAAGTATATTTCACGCGATATTTTACAATCTTACGGTGTTTGCCATTTTCCGGTGATATACACATATGTATAATAACTATAATAAATCATTACTCATCAGGGACTAATCAGCCTTTAATAAAACAGATCTCGATGCATGATGCAAATTAGTACCTACCAATAATGAAATGATATTTTAAAAAGACAAAACCACAGAATTTATAAAACAAATATGGCGTTACTGTGACCGATTGGTCGCGGTTATTACTTTTATTGGTTTGCATCCAAATTGGTGAGGATAAAGCAAGCTTTTGGGATAATTAAAATAGTACGGACTGAGGCGTGTAGTTTATTAATTCTTGCTTTGTATAAGTGCCAATATTGGTGTAGATATTTGAAATTGTTATCGATTTTCGCTTTGGTTTTAAATTGTGTCTTTTTTTTCGTCAAACTGAAAGGCCTTTTAAGAGAAAACACATCATGGTTTAACTGCGTGGGTGAATAAATCAACTGTTAACTAGATACATAATTACCAAATTGACGAAAACACATCGACCAACAAAGCAAGTCTTTTCTTAAAGATGTCTTTCACATCAAAAACACAAGCCGATGAAAAATTACATGCATTCTCCCGAAAAACATTACCCTCCTTCTAGCGCAGTCGGTTAAAAGAATAGGAAGGTTCTTGATAAAAGCTGCGACCTACCTAAGTAATTTAAATAAGTACACGTCCACCGATGACGGTACGTCAACCAGTAACCTGACAGTAATAAAGCACTTATTTTAAACATGTCCTTAAATACCTTAATTACCACATTTAAAGGGAAAAATACGTAATTATTTGCACTCGAAACCCTTCAATATTTATCTGACATTTAAGTCCCATTCGGCGTTGACCGTAGAGCAGTGTCTGCCATTCATAAAAGGGCTTGCAGATATGATGCGTTTACGAACTTTATGATCAACCAAGTTCTAGAAAAGTCTATCTCAGTTGCATGTTTGGTAGATTTAGAGCTAAATTCAAAGATGCGTATTGGAGATCCCACTTTTTGATCTACCTACGGAAATATACCAAAATTAAAAAAAAAACGCAATAACATAATTGGTTAGGCTAAGTTTGACAAAATTAAATACCGATTACATTATTTTTTTGGAAACAATAAACAAACTTGGTGCTGGGAATTCGGGAAATACAACCAACAATTTTTACATAACTTGTTGAAAGATCTTTCAAGACACTTAGTTGACACTTCGCGTGACCCAAGGGCTGGCTTTTACCTTGGACAAAGGATAAGCATAGCCATACAACGTGGCAATGCTGCCAGCTTTTTGTGTACTTTACCAGTGGCCAGCGATGCGGACGAATTTTTCGACGCCATATTTTAGATTTTTTTTAGGTAGTTATTTTTTTTATTTAAGTGTATTTATAGTAAATAGTTGTACATTATGTATTTTATCAAAAGATATCATGTAAGGTCATTTAAACATACAAACTTTTTTCTACGATAGAGGTGGCGATTAACATTTAAATTAAAAGACGGTCGTCTTCGTTAAAGTTGCCCTTTAGAATACCTACAGAATCTGGTTCGTCGATCTACAAAAATCGATCAAATCTGCACACTCCTCTAGATACAATTAGTCAGTGTTGGTGCACCATCATAATATTATGCAGGTTTGAACTCATTACGGATAATGTTCGTTCTCGCCAGCATTTAGCGATATACCATGTCATGGAAGATATAAATAATGATGATTATGGGCCTGGATGAGAGACATGTTTGACTGGTTGGGACCTGAGATCCGATATGTTACTAAGCAAAATCTGGAGCTTTACAAAAAGTATTCGAATAGGAATTTTGAGACTTATCTGTAGCAGGATTTTTTATTTTATAAAAAAAAGGAAAATCTCGTATTTTCAAACAGTATTCGCACCACAGTCGCAAACTGTAAAAATACCACTAATTACGCTACAATGGAGAAGTTTTTGAACTTGAATTTGAACTCTTTTTAAATACGAGATATCGCCTTCTGAACCAAGTAGTAGGTATTATAACCGCAATTCCGTTAGTCGAAAAGTCCAAAGACATGTGCTACTGAAATGTCATGTCATCAGTCCCAAAAATTTACGCCTCCGTATCAAATCGTGCTTTTCGCAAAATGACCTATTAACAAAATATCGCCCTAGTAGCAGAATATCCTAAAAACACATAATTTGCACATTTTGCACTTGCGAAAATTGTTATCCCTGGAAGAATGTCAATTTTCCTGAAATTCAAGGATTATTTAAATTCTTTGTCAAACTGTAAGATAACATAAAACTGACACACCTTTATGCCTATTTCACTGTCTTCAATTTGAAAGCTACTTTACATATCTAGGTAGTTCTTCGTAGGAGGCATACGAGTACGTAATAAAACTTACAATTCATGTATGAAGCCAAATAGCAAAACTAGCTTTTATAGTTTAGACATCTCTATCCGTTTGTCTATCTGTAATTTCAATTACAGAAAACAGGAAAAATAGATACTAGATATTACTAAGAAACCTTACACTCCAGGCTTAGTAAGCAGTCACAGAAATTCATTATCGCCGTTACACGTCTAAGGAAGTCTGGAATATTATCTCCTTTTTCATCTAGTCTTTGATTTGTTCAAGTAATCAAAGATGGCAGATAACCTTTTATCCATAGATACAAGTGCTAAGGATTTATTTTATGTACCTGCTCCTAATGTAGCGGGATTTTATGATTTCCTGCACGGAAAGCGGAAAAATATCTCTTGGTTCGACACGTCGATGTCATCTACATCCTGCTGTGTCGTAATATGAGCGTAAATCACCAATTGGTTTAAGTACTAAATGCGGTAATTGGCAATGTTCTGAAATGAAAACTATCTACCGGCATCGGTTGAAGCAGTAAATGGCATGTTTGGGGTGTTTTAAAAGGGCTTAACACACGTACGAGAGCCAAGACGTATAATAATTATTTGACGTACGCAAAGGGCACACAAAGAGATCCCTGCTTAAAACCGCACTTACTTGCTTGTTTTCATAGAATTAACTCATTTAAATTAAACAACCATCATCTTACTACCCTAGTGCCATGTGACATTGTATAAATAAAATAATTTTAAGGCTTTCTGAATTCCAGAAGACCAATTCTCGTACTTAAAAACACATCACCCTCCTTGTGGACTTCGCCACAGTCGGGTAAAAATCGTTAAAATTCAAGTCTCAATATCAATCAAAATTTGTAAATTAAAGATGTTTTTGACAGTTTGATGCGATGTGAATGCAAAAAGACGAGAAGGGACCGTTGTCGTATTTTATTTAATAGAACGTTCGCATTGCAACGTAACAAACTTCAAAAACAAAACCAAGGTTCAAAGTAATCCATCTTCCAGCAAGCTGGTTATGGTTAACTACAGTTAGCCATTAACCGCACGCGGACTGCGGTTCAAGTGAACACGGAAAGGGTTAGCTGTCAACTTTGAGAGGATATGTTGACACTTTTAAGTTAAGTTGGAAAACGGGTTTTGTGTAGTGCACTGGTGTCTCAAAATAAAACTTTTTGTACTGTAAATACTGGTTGCACTAGTTCTATTAAATGATACTATTGTCAACTTAATCTGCCTTGCCTTTTCAAAACCATTTGGGGTCGGTTTTCAATCTAAGCTACTGCCTATAGTGCTCATCTAACATGTGGAGATTCCACAACCTCCACAAGTCAGATAGAAACCCGGCAAATGAGTAACACGATACTGGTGACAGCTCAATCAGTAAATTTGATTTTTTCAAGTTCAGGATGTAACTTACGAACAAATTGACCAAATTATTTTGCAAAGTAAACTTGACAAATGTAATTTCATAGCAATAATGAAATTATTTTTATTTTTACTTAATTTTTCTGTGCATATAATCTTATTACAAGCAGGCCATTGCTTCCACCGGAATCTAAAACATCATATAGAAAGTTTATACTCCACTTTTGAATATAATATAATAATATAATATATCTTGGGACAACTCGGTCATCCGATCCCAAACTAGGCAGAGCCTGTGCTATGGCAACCAGACAACTAATAAACATACTTATAAATTTCAAATATACATACATACATATTATAGACAAATTACACCCAGATATATTTATATATTAAAGGAAACGTACCTAATCAGTAGGTAATTACGGTTATTTTTGTATCTCATTCTAATTTTCTTATGGTAAACGCCATGCCTACCAGAGTTAAGGAATTGTAAAAGAGTGTCCGTTTTTTATTTGGACTTGCGACGCCCTGAAAATAATTTTGAGTAAGACAAAAAACCGGTCAAATGCGAGTCTGACTCTCACACGAAAGGTTACGCACAAACCGAAAAAACACGTTTCTTATATGGGAACCCCTTTATTTTTTAAGTTTTTTATATTTGTTGTTATAGCGGCAATAGAATACACACTCTGAAAATTTCGGTGTGAACGGTATAACCGTTCATGAGATACAGCCCGCTGACAAACGGATTGACGGACAGCGGAAGCTTAGTAATAGGGTTCCGTTGGTTACCCTTTCGGTACGGAACCCTAAAAAGCTAAGTGCTTGTATAATCCAGACACCATTCATTGACAGAGAGTCATCAATTGCCCTCATTTCCGTCAGAACATTCCATAACATCCAAGTCAACAATCGTAATGTGATCACCAACTACAGTTTTATTTCCCCAAGACTTATTCATGGAGTCCTAGATTCTAACAGTGCAGCCCTATTACCATAGACTTACATTAAAGCCCGGAAACATTCGTTACAATCAAAGCGACTGCTCTACAGGAGGTAAAATACTCGATCGGTTTACCTCTTCATGTGGGTAGAAATAGAAAACTGGTCTGAAAACGAGTCTACCTGACTAATGTCAGTGTGAAAGAAAATGTTTCGAACCTCTTGCGTGTTAGGAATAAGCTGACGTCTGGCTTTTTCGTTAGGGCTGCCGGGCCAACATCACAGAAACCACGCATTTTCCGGATAAAATCAATACGATTTCAAAAACGTATCTACCTTTAACCAACTGTCAAATTAGCTACCAACAGTAGATGGAACTTTATGTTTAAAGGCAAACATGATGTTTTAGCTACTGCTAGTAGCTAATTTGACAGTTGGTCACAGGTAGATAGGTACGTTATTGAGACCGGCCGTAAGCAAACTCATTCAATCGACAATCAATGTTTACAAGCTTGTCAAATACGTAGTTATAGAGGTATTTTTGACAGATTGTCACATCTCAGTTTCTTAGGCTCAGGCAGATACAAATAATTTTGTTTCTTCTTGCGTAATATCCAAAAATTATAGCTAAAGGTCTCTCGTTATAAACAAAATACTGCTACTTTTTATATATATACTAAAACCGCGGGTAACACCATGGGGCGCAGCTAGTATTATAAATGCGAAAGTTTGGATGAATGGATGGATGTTTGTTACTCAATCACGTCAGAACGGCTGAACAGATCTTAATGAAATTTGGCACAAAGGTAGATTATAGTTTAGAATAACACATAGGATCAGTCACCTCAGTTTCTCAGGCTTAGGCAGATACAAATAATTCGGTTTCTTCTTGCGTAAAATCCCGAAAATGATAGCTAAAAATCTCTCGTTATAAACAAAATAGTAATAAGGTCAAAGGTAAAGTAACCTTTAAACACTTACATAAATACATGAAAGGTAAATACCTAAACAATATCTTATTATGATTTTAATTTTGTTTCATCTAAATATCAAGTCCAGTGTGGGCGGACACATTTCCTTGTATTTATCTTAAGCATTACATTTCCTAAGGTAAATTAATATTAATGGACCAAAATACTAATGAATTATTCCTTGAAATTATTAATGTAAGTGATAGGACCGTTTTATACCATTTTCGCATCGCGATTACGCTCGCTGAATCTATGATAGCCAATTTTCTAGAAAACATTAAATGAAGGCTATATTTTAGTTGTTATCTAGTTGTTCGGAAAATTAGTTATTAGTAAAGTTGGTTATTTTATTAGACCCCATATATTTAGGACTCTAGTAACCTAAAATACCTGCTATTCATGAAACCATCATCATTCTGCCTAGCCTTTTCCCAACTATATTGTGATACCAGTATTTTACGTGGAGCAGCGGCCTACCAGACCTCCACAACCCATTCACTGGAAAACACGGTACTCCCTGGCAAGACGGGTGTCACATTTTCTGGCTACCGACTATCCGTAACGACTGCCAAAGATCTACAAATGACAGCAGGGACCAACGGCTTAACGTGCTTTCCGAAGCACGGAAGAGTCTCGGTATGTTAAGATGGTCACCTATCCACAGACCAATCTCGGCAAGCGTTGCTTAACCTTGAAGATCGACCCGTGCGGCTGGTATTATTTAGCCATGAGCTGGTCATGAAACCAAATATAAATAAAATAAAATGATATTGTTATAGACCATGTTCGACGATACTACTTTCCGCCTCGCTGCCTGCCTGCGTCTTGGCGCTCCTTGTTGTTCTCCTCATCGCTGCCACTGTGGCGAAGTTTTCAACAGCCTCGGACACCACGGCCTGTCATGCAGCCGTAGCGCGGGTCGCATTGCGCGGCACGCGAATCTTAACGACATCATCCGACGAGCTCTTGTCACCGTCGGCGTTCCGGCTGTGTTAGAACCCAATGGCCTGGCACGCGACGATGGCAAGAGACCGGACGGCATGTCGTTATTTCCATGGAAGATGGGTAGGCCATTAGTGTGGGACGCTACTTGTGTCGATACTCTTGCGCCATCCCATCTTCCTAGCTCTTCGTGCTGTGCTGGCGCTGCCGCTGCGGCTGCAGAGAACCTCAAGCGGCGGAAATATAATAAACTTGTTGGTAGTTATATTTTCGAGCCGTTTGGGGTTGAAACTCTCGGGTCTTGGGGTCCGAGTGCACATAACTTATTTAAAGATCTCTCAAGGCGCTTAGTTGACACTTCACGTGACCCAAGGGCTGGCTTTTACCTTGGTCAAAGAATAAGCATTGCCATACAACGTGGCAATGCCGCCAGTCTTTTGGGTACACTTCCAGTCGACAGCGATGCGGATGAATTTTTTGACGCCATATTTTAGGGTTTATTTAGTTAGGAGATTTTATTTTTATTTCTAGTGTATATAGTTAGTTAAGTATTTAGATTGATTGAAATAATATACCTAGATCACTACATAATAATAAAACAACGTCCCCCCACCGCGTCTATCTCACCGTCTGTATGTCTGTACGCGATAGGCTTAAAAACAACCAAACTGATTCTCATACGGTATTCACTAATAGACGTAGTAATTCAGGCCAAAGGTTTAGGTGCATGATTATTTAAGGTTTTTTGTTAATGTTTGAAAATGTCGGAAAAAAACATGCTGACTGGGCAGCTTATTATACTTAAGAAATGTATAGGCTATGCAACCAGTACGAACCCAGAGCGGGTTACTAGTTTCAAAATATATATATGTATTTTCCTTAATAGCCCTTTGAGCAGCATTTCCTTACTGTCAAAATACTGTTATAATCACATTAGCTTCATTGATGGCAATGTATTTCCCGTATTGGACTGGCGAACTATATGCAGCCAACAGGAATACAGCCATTACATTTTTAAAATTAACATCAAATTATGTGCCATCAAACTGGCATAACATGGTACTATCAATAAATTCCGTAATTAGCGAGGATTCCGTCTAAGACTGAGCAATCTAGGCATGCTGGACGCTTAGCACCATCCGCCGGCGTCTATGTACCTAACTCACCTGCTACACAAAGTAGAAATGTTCCCAAGTTTACCTTCTGTAAACTCACAACGTAGAGAACGGAAATAGAAAAAAAAATAGATATTCTTGTACAAAAAGACGCTAACATACTCGTAGGTATTGGCGTCACCTGGCAGGGTTGCGGAATTTGTTCGAAAGAGTCACCGCGGCCCTGGAACGCATAGGGCTTTAGAAGGAACACGGATGGGTTTTAGTCAGTAAGAGTCTGACACGCCCTTCCACTCCACCCAGAGCGGAAGAAGTCATTTGATAATTTCCCATCCTTAAAAAAAAAAAAAAAAAAAAGTATTGGCGTCAGAGCTACAGCCTACCAGGTTTGCGAAATTTATTCGAAAGAATCACCGCGGCCCTGGAACGCAAAGGGCTTTAGGAGGAACACGGATGGGTTTCAGTCAGTAAGAGCCTGACACGCCTTTCAGCTCCATCCAGAGCGGAAGAAGTCATTTGATGATTTCCCATCCGAAAGAAAAAAAAGGTATGTATTGGCAAAACTGTGTATGTAGCCTAAATGAGTCAGCTGAATTTGATTTTCTGAAGTCGGACATCGTGGTTCATATTCGTTTTTCGTATGCTTTACCGCTATTTTTAAAGCCTGGTATTCACTTTCCCAGTAAGTATCGATACTGAGAACTACGCTGTTATGCACCTTACAATAGCATCTTTAAAACATAAGTTGGTTTTACTATGTACTACTATGTTTGGTTATGTTAGAGGACCATAAGCAAGTAGATTTATCAATGTGACGTTTCAATAATTTCATACAAGTTGTCTTTGTTATAGCGGCAAATCAATTAGTCCTTCCTAAGAAAAAAGAGAAAAAAAAAGAGCGCAAGATATGTTGGTGGCTATTATCCAGACAAAGCGACATTCTAACAGCAAACTAATTGCCAATATTTTTTGTTTAAAACCTCAAAATTCATGTGTGTAATGTGTGTGTAAATGTCATTCGCACAATCCCTAAATTTTATACTTTTTGACAATTGTTAACGCTGATAGAATGTCACTAACAGGTTTCAATAACGTTTTAACAGTCCCCGAAACTACATGTGTAAAAGGCACATATTATTATGACGTTTCAGCTACTGTCGGTAGCTAATTTGACAGGTGGTCAGAGGTAGATAGATTATTGAGACCGGCCGTTAGTGTAGAGCCCTATATTCTGCCTTGTGCAGACTTGCATTTCTGCACTCATCTGCATTCTATCCACAATATGGCTTACCCCTAATGGATACGAATGGACAGTGTGGGAAAACGTAATGGTGTTTGATGTCGTAATGGCGACTCTTTAAATTGCCAGCTATTTATTTCGTTCTTGTATCTAAGGACGTAATTGTGTTTAGTTGTAACCTGGGACTAAATTGTGTGTTTGTGCAGTTAACCCTATTTTTCTTTAAGTCTCGCTTGTAGAGAATTCGAAGGAAGATGCATCGTGTTAAGGCTATAGATAACGTCATGAGAAAAACTCATTTCCATTTAGGTGTCGAAAAATCTAAGAAAATCGCGTAACTTTGAAATTGCATTTTGGGATACTTAGCGCCCTAGTGATAAATGCCTTATTTGTAACAATAGGTAGGATTGTTCTAGTGGACCACAGTTCAACAGCTGAATTTGTGTTGGATTCTTAGAATTTCAACTCACTAATAAAATACATTACACTGTACCATTAATTGACAGATATTAGTAAACCAAATGAATGCCAACACTACACCATTCATCCGACGTTGATCTATGTCATCATCAATTGGTGTGGTAACACCCTTAAAATGATTAATACTTTAAATTATAGTAAGAAACTGGTAGAGTACTATTTCCACCGTAAAGGAGTATTTCACCGGTGGATCTAATCGTATTGGTACTCGTATGTTAGCTAATATTGTATCAGATTGAATACTTGGTGATATACGAGTATACCATTTGAAAAAACAACACGTCATTATGTTTTAGTTCTGACTTACCCTGATGGCAAAATACACCCCTCAATCACACCTATTAATAGCATGCTGTTCTCCATATACCCCTTTTGTAGGAAATCCTAAGTAATCATTTACCAACTTAACTAGATAAAAAAATATTGAAACTTCAAAAACTTCAGCTCAAGCAGAAGAGAAGAAATTCTTCAAAATGAACGAGACCCCCAATTATGGAGTTCCAAATAAATTTCTCTCAAAGGCAAAGCAAACTCACTAAAACTTTAGAAGCATTAGCTAAGTTTAAACTAGTATTTTAAATGAGAGGCTTTATAAACACTTATAAAAGGAGTTTATCTTTCTAAGCGAGAAAGTTAGGTTTTTTCAGACAAATTAATTCTGAAAATGACAAGAATATTTTTGGAGAAGAAGGTTTGATAAACAATATAAATGAAGTAGGCGTCTGATTTTAAGTAATTGTTTTACAAAAATAAATAAATAAAAATCTCTATAAGCCGTCATCGCAGTAGTCAGTAGAGTCAGTCCCCCAATTGTAAAAATATAAGCTATTTCCCGCAGCTTTGCTCGCCTTAAAGTAAAGTAGCAGCCTTATAACCGTCTCCACGTAGATAGGGTTATCTCTGCACCAAAATTAATCTAAATCGATTCAGCAATTTAGACGTGAAAGCGTATCAAACAAACAAACTTACTTTCGTATTTATAATGTTTTTATTTAGTTTAGCCCGCGGCTTCGTCCACGTGAACTTATACATATCGTTTACTACACATTAACATTTATAATTATATTTCACACCTGCAAAACTGATTTACATCCGTACACTTCAACGAAGGTTCAGTTGAAAACCAGCGTTAGGCAACTCCTAGTTGGCTGGCATTTTGCTGAACTGGACCTATTTGGCGCAGCCGCGGGGCATACAATGTTTTTGTTTTTAAATTAAGCAGTCTTTTATTTGTATCTACAATGTGTGTATGTTTGTGTGCCAAATAAACTAGTTTTCTTTCTTTTTATTTTTTTCAGACTCTACTTACTAAAGCCTTTTTCGTTCCAGGGCCGCGGTGACTCTTTCGAACTAATTCCGTAACCCTGGCAGAGGAGATCACCCCTGGAGAACAATTTTTGTGAAAAAAAAAACCAGAACACGCTCTACCCGTGTGGCAAATTTGAATTCGAAAAACAAAATATGTTTCATTCAAATCCCTTCAGCCGTTAAGAAGTTAAAAGGTAACAAAAATACAGTTACTTTCACAATTTTAACCCAGATGATACTGAAACATATTTTGCTGTCTAATTTACTTCAAGCTTCAGTCTTGTATAGCTGAATTTACTTCTTGATTACACACAAAAAGCTTATCTAGCCTGATGAATAAATCTCAAAATAAGTTGACAGGACACTTATATACAGAATGATCCTAAAGAAATATTTCAGAACTACCCTCATTTGAGATGAGAAGTTATTTCTCTAAGCGTTGTTTTAAAACGACGGTAGTAGTAAGTGGGTAGTATTGAATATTTGTTATGTCATTTGTATCGACTGTCACAGTGGCAATCAAATCACCGTTTCTTTGGTTTACTCCTACTTTTATACCCAACCATATTGGAGGTCCATCAACAACGTACAATATTCCAAGATGTTGATATTTTGATGACACCCTTAGTTTGGCTGGTTTGGCCTACACCTGTAAGGTAATAAGACCTTACATGGGTAGATAAAACACGGATTCATATTGAGCAACAAAGCAGGATCAAATTCAGAGCATGCAAGCACTAAGCCAGGTGTTTAATTGGAGACTTAACTCGGTTCAAATTACTTGTTAAGATAACGAGGTGTTGAGTCGCAAGACAGGTAGGTTTGCGAAAAGTTTTACTTTGTTTGACAATCTACACATCCACTTACACATATAGAGGTATGCGGAACAGAGAGTAAAGTCCTGCAAACCTCAATTGAAAAGGGAGGACCCTCCGACCAGACGGATATTGTGTCTGGTGGGCAACTGCCTGATGGTTGATATTTGGACTGTTGTGTAATTCTGTTCAAATCAATGTAGGATTTCGTTGGTAGTTTGTCACTGACAGGAAAGATGGCGTTGCGGTTTTTTTGTTGCAGTACGAATTTTTCTTCTTAGTTTTTCATGTGGCAGCACTGCTGCCGCTACACATATCTATACAAAAATCCATAATCTATACAATACAAATAAATAAAATTGAAGGGTCTGTTTGTAATTTCAAAGTAACAGCTTTTTATTAAATGAATATGACAATACTTACCTAAAAAATGGTGTTTTTAATTTTTTTGCCTCACTGTCTGTATCTTTGTTGTTAGGCTAATCCCCAAAATGGCTGGACCGATTTTGACGGAACCTTCACTTTATATTTTAGTAAATGATTAGAGTTCCGTGCGAGCCCTTTTTGTTGCACGGATGTGAATCAGCAGTGTGGTCACTTGGATTTCAAGCGACTTTTTTACAAACATCGTACGACAAAGATAACAACATTATTATATAATTATTATGGAAGTTCCTTAAAGCGCTATTAGCTTCCTAAGCTTATTTACAATATACATTGATAACAGTTTAGCGTATAACGTTAATATGAATAACGTTTAACTATAGTTAAACGTTCGTTATTGTCAATTTAAACAAGGGTTCACAGTTAATTTTAACGTCTAGGAGATAACGCTTTTGTTTTATGTTACTGTTATTAGTTATGCTTTGTTTACTACGAATAGCTGCAGTTAATATTAATTTTAGTTCGGTGATTTTCGTTTGATTGATTGGTGTTGAAAAAAATAAAACACATTTTGAAACTATAATAAGTGGGGTGATGACACTTTGTAAGGTGGCAAAGATACGATATGACAAAGTAAAAATTCGGATAGAACACATCGAAATTTATAAAATTACCATTTTTTAAGTTCCAGGAAAACTTTTGAAGTAAAGCTAGTAAAGCAACCAAATTACTGGACCTACTGGAAATTTATTATACTTATTGTAATAAAATCTTGAAAATATTGTTCCATTTCCTGTACACACACATTTAATCAGCGATGTTGAAGTAGGGACCACAGTTTTCTTGAAAATAAATCCAGCAGTAGTACTTGGGGTAAAAAGATTGTAAAACCAGCTATTCTATTTCTAGTATACAGTGCACTATATAATAAATCTCTTACAATTTTCATACTAAGTAATTTATTCTACCAAGAAAATTTTATCAGAGACTAGCGAGAGACCAGAGAGAGAGGCCCACCCCGGCTTCACCCGGATGTATATTTTTTTTTTCAAAAATTTCTTTCATAAAAACCTTCTCCTGAAAAGATAACAAACAACATAAAAAACAATTTGTGTAATTGATCCAGCCGTACACTCGTGATGCTGTGACGAAACAGGGATTCATTTATATATATTTATATCTATAAGATAGATAAAAAGGTAATTCTTGTACACTTCACAATTTTTCACTTCATAGCAATTTATTATGTATCATCCAGCGTTTTTCCTGGTCGGCTTCTAGTCTAATTGGGTACCTCTGAATAAATAATATTATAAGTCGGTCTGGGCTATCCGTTGTATATGGCCTTCCAAAAATGCTCTTTTATAGTCCCAGTTACTTATGTCTTGCGTTTTCAACTACTTCTATACCTAGTCCATATACATACCTACATGCAATGGAATTAAAAACTTATATTTGTTGTGACGGATACGTGAAATTATGCGTTTATAATAATAAAAAAAAAAAAATTTATAAACATAATATTTAAAATAAGTAAAACTCACGAATATTTCGTCATTTCTTTTCCTTTGATTTTACTCTTTATTCGTGTTTTGACTTAATTTTTTTGGTTTTTGGCATAATAGTTACCAAATGAATGATATTACTTAATTGATTTAAAAAAATGTTGAAAAAATTACATACGAATATTGAACCCATATTGAAAAATCGTTCGTTGAAATCATATTAAAGAGACATAATATTATTATATTATATTAATTAAAGTGAAGTAACATAAACTATTTAGTCCAAAATTTTCGAGACGTTTGGGGTTGAAACTCTTGGACCGTGGGGTCCGAGTGCTCATGCGTTATATAAAGAACTTGCTAAATGCTTAATTGACACTTCGTGCGACCCAAGGGCTGGCTTTTACCTCGGACAGAGGATAAGTATTGCCATACAACGTGGCAATGCCAATTTTTGGGCTCACTTCCAGTCGATAGCGATGCGGACGAACTTTTTGAAGCCATATTATAGTTAGGAGTTTTTATTGTCAAAAATTAGGTTGTCGAAAACTGAAAAAGTAAGTAATAAAAGAAGAAACAACATCAATAACCTAAGTCTTATCCAATTACATAATACTGCTAACATCCCACCTCGAACCGGAAACCTCCCTCGCAAAACGTTCGCAATCCGAGAACGTGGCGCAAGTAGTGGGTGACTGAACGTAGGTAGCGCAAAAAGTCGCCACTCGTCGAACTTAAAAGATTGGTAATTTACGATCGCTTCGCCGGGGGCCAGCAGACATGAAAACTTGCATACGTGCCCCCCGACGATAATAGCCTGAACACTAAACTTTCATGAGTTTCAAGAACTTTGTTTTTGAGAAACTACCCGCTTGTTTATTTGAATTTATGGGTACACAGTCTGTAAGTGGCTAAAAAGTTTGGTTAAGCTTTTGTTTTATCCTTTTTGCTTGATTTTAAATATCTAGTAATAAGTACAGTAGGCGTTGTTGTGTTTGAAACATGGAAGATGAAGATGAATGAGAAGCTTCTCAATATATTATAATATTTGAGTTCGCAAAAGTCACGTTACACATTTTATGTTACTGTAGTTAGTTTAATATAGATTGATTGAAATTAATTGTATTATATTGATTAATTTATTGTATTGTATTGTTTTTATATTATAAATGTTAATTGAATTGTATTAATGGACTGAAATGTATTTTTATTGTAATTATTATTTATTTTTCTGCACAATCGCAATGATAGCTGTAGGTATGTATGTCTGTAATAAATAAATAAATATTCTAAGCTATGAGCACTGGAAGGATCACGCCTTTTGAATGAAAAAACTACAAAAGTTATTATATTGATATTAATAAAGATTTTAGGTACATAATATGGCTACTCTAAATCTTCATGGAATTTTTAGTCCATTTTTCGCCAAAGGGATCTAAGTACACGCTTTAGCAACAAGCAAGACTCATATATCTGACTGGCAGATTCGTAGACATTTTAAAAGAGCCTCGGATCTCGTGTGGTTTATTTAGAACAAATACTTTGAGCTTGAATGGAGGCCTTTCATAGAATAATAAAATTGTTAATTGTTATTCTATGAAAGTACGAAAAAAAGTTCAATTACAACAGGTTTAAGTTCAAAATTATTACAAAACCAATAAAGAGAACCAGTCGGCTTTTATTACAAAGAAATAAATATTTTTTAAAAGCCTATAGAAATCACTATTCAGGTCATGTCCATTCTAATTTGTATTCAAAACAATTCGTAAAAACGTTTAATAAACAAAGAAACACCTTCGAATTGAATAAAATTAGAATTAGAGGGAAAAGGTATCGAATGCTGATTCTATCTAGGCAGGTCATCTATCGGTGCTTCGTGACTTATAATAAATATAAAAGAACACGAATAAGATATTTTGGGCATTTTTCCCCCTTTTTTGTACAGGTTTTGTGACGACCTGATTAAATTTGCGGGTTACAGTTTGCACAAGATAGAGGTTACGAAGGTGAGGCTTTGTCCAGCAGAGGGACAAGAAAGACAGCTACCCCGCAATGCCTTCAAAACGGCAGCCTTTTGGGATAGAAACTAACCCAAAGGTTGACTGGATTGGCCTGGACAGGAAGCCGGCCTTTGTACCCCCTTTATGCACAAAATATAAATAGACAATTAAATCAATAAGATTTAAAAATACTATCCTTAAAAACGAGCTTCGATCAATCAATCAATCAAATCATTTACATACAGGTATTCAAATCATAATAAAAACTACTAACTAAGTTAACCCTAAAATATGGCGTCAAAAAATTCATCCGCATCGCTGTCGACTGGAAGCGTACCCAAAACACTGGCGGCATTGCCACGTTGTATGGCAATGCTTATTCTTTGACCAAGGTAAAAGCCAGACCTTGGGTGACACGAAGTGTCAACTAAGCGTCTTGAGAGATCTCTAAACATAATTATATACTTAATAATGTTCATTCCATGATCAGCCACGTGGGCATACAATTTATTAAATAATATATGAAAATAACAACAATAAAATCAAGCAACTAAGTACAAACACACAACCAATGTGCTTGTTCTAAATTTCCACGAACCAAACATTTCTATTCTCGCACCCAAGTATACTTGGGTGCGAGAATAGAAATGTTTGGTTGTGTAGAAATCTTTTTTTTCCTGGTGAAAAAAGGTCTTCCCCAATATTTTTTGTATGATGTCACCCACAAAAGAGCAACATTTAAGAACGCACAAAAAAAACTTATGCAATGCTGTTTGTCAATTCTGCGCAGTTAAAACGATGTCAAATAAATTATCTTTTCAAGACATATTTCTATTGTATATGTCAACTATTCCTTACTCCAACTATACTTTAAAATCCAGTCAAAACAATATTAAACCCTAAATCATTAATGAGCCAACACCGAAACGTTATTCATGACCTATCTAACACAGAAATCAACTCAAACATCACATTAAAACAACAGATTACCCCAAAACTTTATTCAAAAATCGTATAATAATAACAACACCATAAAAAGTGATAAAACAAGGATGTTTTGTTCCCAAAGCTATATTTATCCTAAACCCATTGATTTCGGAGAAATCAGGGCGGCCTTCAAAACAGACACCATAATGACTTTTGCCATAAAGACCTTACCACCGACTCATCGTAGGCGACATCTTACCGAAAAGGCATTTTAGACGTTAAACTCCTACCAGTTAAGATAAAAAATTCCATTTTCGAAAAGGTGTCGCTTATGGAAAGGGATCGAATTATAAAAACAACCGCAGGTAATCACCGGCCCAGGTTCGATTCCCGGGTTTGAATATTTTATACCGTCTTTTTTTTTCTAGTTTCCGCTTGATTGAACTACTGGTTTTTGTTTACTGTTTAAGAAAAAATGTGGCTTTAAAATATGGTGGCAGGAAATGATAGATTTGGAGTTTATTAGACAGGAATAGGATTAGCATTCAAAATACAATATTTAAATCATAAAAGATTAGTATCTGTTTTTTTTTCGGCAACGTATACTAGCGGTCTTAATTAATTGGTCTAGCCTTTTTCAAATAATATTGTGGCTTCTAGTCTAACTGGATACAACTGAATACACAATTAATGATTTTGATGGCAGATTGACTGCCTAAAAAGCTTTTAAGCTTGATCAGCAAACGGACTATCAAATCTCATTTCAGGTGCATATCGGTTAACTTAAATGACAAAAACGAAACAACCAATCAAGGTTCAAACGAAATTGAACCACAGATGAATCACAGACCCTGCATTGTTTATACTGACTTTAATAATACTTCCACATTTAAAAAATCAATAAGCGCTTGACCCCATACTATGTCGGAAGCCCACAAAATTAGGTCTGGCATCCCGAATTCCCCACGTAACAACCCAAACACTGTAGCATTACCCTTCCCTTCGTCAGTCGGTATAATTAGCCTGGTTATTTTTACTTCAGCAGTCCACCATGTGTGGACAAATACGGGGAACTTATATCAGTTGCTTCTTGTAATGTTCGATCGTTAAAAGTATTGATTGACTTGTACAAAGAAATACTGGGAAATTTGGTCCTAAGGTACGGGCGTATTGTTTCTGTACTGATTAGGAGTTTGAAATGTATCAGATGTTTTTTTTTAATGGTCTGTTACAGATTGACTGCGTCACTGGGAAGTGTGGCTGTCATTCGTCAGTTCATGTTTTGGGATCCCAAGTTGGGCAAAAATAAAAAGTTATAATTGTAAAAAATAAAATAAAATATTTTTTTTTAATTAGACCGTGAACAAAACTTATATGCTAATTATTGCGAAAAAAAATGTGTTATTGATCAACGACATGTACGATTATATTAAAATTTACTAGTGCAAAAGTCTTATCTTCAATCAGGTACCCACTCGCTTACGATTATTTTATTCCTATACAGGTTATGAATGATTTAACATGCGTCTGTTATCATTATTAACTTGACTTGTGTGGTCCTCAATTACGAGTAGGTAGGTCATCACATTTCATTGCGAGAGTGATATAAGAGACACCAACGAAATGACAGTGGGTGTGTGTAGGTACACAATATATTATTACATAAAGGTGTACAAACATAAGGGAGGTAAGTATGTGTAATGGGATTATTTTACAATACGGGCGAAGTGGTCCTTTACTATCAAAAGGACCACGAATTTTAGTCATGCGGGTTACGTAAGATGACTGAGTTTGTAAGTACATTTGAAAATGTACTAAAGGAATTTTTATGATCCACATTGATAAGGCGAAGGTTGTTACATATTATATCTATACTTTAAAGAGGTATTTATAAGCCAATTGCCGTGCGTAAGTCTCAGTACCAATGAAATAGTTTTTAAGTCCGGGACATCAAGTAATAAATTCAGCCAAATGTGAATCGGAATTTCACAGGCAGGATTCCGTACAATATACCGCAAAAAAACACGTTTATTACATGGTAGCCCCTTAAATTTTTAGTTAAAATAAATTTGTATTATTTGTTTGTTTGTGTGTGTTTGTTGTTTTGTGAAAATTTCAACTGTCTACCTATTACAATTCTTGAGATACAGCCCGCTGACAGACAGACAAACGGACTGACAGCGGAGGCTTAGGAATAGGATTTCATTGACCCTTCGGGTACGGGCTCCTCATATATCGAAGTGTTTCAATTTTGTAATAAATTTTAGATTTTGTAAAAATGTTTTACTTTAATTGTAACCGACATACATAGAAAGGCTTTTGTCTTAATTTATTTTATAAACATGATTTCTATCGCCGGTAGTAACGAGGCCGAAGGAAACGAAACATAGTTTAAAATACTTATTAACTTTACATTTCAAATAACTACTTTCATTCAAACATATCCTGAGTTTTTGTTATAATTTTTTGTACAATATTTATGCATCTAGTCGTTATTATCTTGATCTAAGCGGATTTGAAAGCAAAAAAAAACTATGAATAACATGATAATGACACCGTTTTTGTGCTTTACCAACTTTTTTCAGGCCGTCAAGGCAGTTTGTGGTTAAACCAAAATTTAAAGGATTCTTGTTTAAGGTTTACTTTCGTACAACTTGTACGAAAGTAAACCTTAAACAAGAATCCTTTAAATTTTGGCTAGTAAATGCTGATGAGTTCATCAGCATCACAAATCACATTATTTTTCATTATTAAAAAAACAGACCGTTTTTTATATCGCTTTTCTATACCTACCCCTAATTATATTAAAGAGACATTGTAAGCCCAATAGTCCCAAATAACAAGCGTGGCAAATAACAAACCACTTAACTAACCACATTTTAAGCCAATTCTGTTTTCAGTAAATTACTCAGGTTTTTCCAAGAAACTTCTTACAAGTCAAGTTGAGAGCGACCTAGTACCTACTAGTACCAAGTAGTGGGATAGTGGAGACGATTACAGGAACCTTTTGTGACTGGATACACGTACACTTTACAGAAATCAGAATTCCAGGACTGAAGTATGATGAAATTTCAGAAAAGATTCGAACACTGAAATCGCGATACCAACATTTCTGTGCGTATAACTAGACAAAATGTACTGAACAGCAGATTTTTTTTTTGCGATTGATTTCGGTGTTGGTCCCATAGTAAAAGTTGTTCATAATGATGAGTACAATGACCCCTTCAGAGGTATTGCGTTTATTCTGTTGCACGTTGTATAGATTTTTCATCATAATCAAATACCCTATTAATATCAGTAACTGGTTTATGGAGACCAGTTCCATGCTCCATTAAAATACTCGTAGGTATGTAGCTGCGTTCGGTTAGACTGGAAACCGACCCAAAACATAGTTGGGAAATACCAGCCGAAAGATTTCCACTGCTGGACATAGGCCAACCACCAGGGGGGGAGGCGTAATCACCACGCTTGGCAGGCAGGTTGGTGATCGCAGTGTAGCTATTGCTTATCTTGTCACACAAAATGGCTTCAATTCAATATTTTAGGAGTCAGGGCTCAAATTTTGTATTGACTGTACTTTACCCATCTCTAGCACACTATTTTTGAAATAAATTTTTCTGTCCCCTAGTAACAATGATGTGTACTTTAACATGTGTCAAACTGTGTTGCGAATAAATTATTATTTTTATTATTATAATATTGCGGGACTTGTAAGTGATATCACTCGCAATTAAAGCTCTCTCTGCTTGTCACATTTTTTGAGATTTTTAAGCAAACATTTTTAAACTGCGTCTTGTCTACTCTCTAGTCTGCGTCTTGTCTAAAAATCAAATACAAATACACACAACACAACAACTTAAAAGTAGCATCTCAAGTAGAAATAAAGAAATAGTCAAGGCAAATGAAGCAATCATGAAGCCAAATTTATCAAGCATTATATCCAACAGCAGTATAAATCAACTACCATTACCGTGTAGTAAGTTGTAAGAATCCAGACAAACAGAACGTTTACAAGACTGAAGAATCCGTTACTGACAAAGGACCTACTGAGTAAGAACTATAACATTAAGTTCAAGACCAGACTAAGTAAAGACAGGTTACCTATAACGAACTACTTAATAATACGTCTGTCGGTGAAGTCCTGTGGCAGTCTGAAGTCCTTTAATCTTGAGATTACCGACGAAGAACAATTAAATAAATGGACGTTGATGAACATGACTTGTTCGATGACGTTATTACGGTTTCAAAAGGGCTAAAACTGGATTGAGTTGTTTTTTAGGATTCCGTTAATATTGCTTAGTAAAACAATAATAGTAGGACTTACTAAGACTCCGACAGATAGGTACGACACGACCAAGTGACCACGATGTGACGTCACTTTATCATCAAAATCATCAATCAATGTTAATATGTATAAAATTCTTCCGTTACTGTGTGATTGAGTGACTGACAGAAAACGCACAGCCGAAACTACTGGTCGTAGAAAGCTGAAATTTGGCATGTAGGTTCCTTGGGGAGTGTAAGGGAGCACTAAGCGCGGATTTCCCAAAATTCCTACGGGAACGGGAAAAAACCGGTCTACGCGCGTACGAAGTCGCGGGCAAAAGGTAGTTATTCTATGTATATAACTCTAATTATCTACAACAACTGTATTTCTTGGTACCTCTACCACCAAATCAAGAGTGAACAGGTTACTTCTAGGCAAGCGTGCTCCATCTTCGACCACATCATCGCTTTCCAACAGCTGAGATTGTGGTCAATCGCGAACCTATCAATGAAAATAAAATAAAATGAAGTTATATTTGATTACGTAAAACTTGGTTTAGTGGGACCTGTATAAGTGAGAAACCTATGCAGCTATGGAGCTGGAACCGATGGTGAGGTCCCGACACTTTACCACTGAATTACCTGTTAGTGGGACAAAACAAACCTCTTTATCTGGGATTAGTTCTTTCGATTTTATCAATATAATTACCTCTATGATTGAGACAGCGAGTGTATTTTACCTCTTTTACTGAGATTATATTTTAAAGAATAGATTTGCTAAATAATTTTCTTTGAATTTTATAGGTATGACCTCCGTAACTAAGATAACGTCAATTTATTACCTCTCTAACTAGAACTTTTTTGTAGATAAATTACCTCTATTCACACCTCTATTATTGAAACCCTCCGTAAATGAGACAGATATTTATTTATACCCAGATATCTGAGACCCTGGTAATATTGTAGTGGAATACCTCTTTAAGTAAGACAAATTTGTATGTCCCTTAATGTCCCAGTTATCCAGGTTTCACTGTACTATTATTTCTATTTATAGTATCGCCAACACGGGACAACCGGATATCCAAAATTATCCCTGATCTTATAAGCCTAAAGGTTGACTTGACATTTCTCTGTTGACATATATCTTCAAATGTTATGACTTCCTGCTGAACTATCTTATAGCGTGATAGATTTTCTTTCTAGCTCTAGTTTGGAGTTACTTAACTATTATAGTGTTAGTTTATGTATCTACTTATTTAAGGTTAACTTCACTAAAACCTTGCATCGATATCAGAGAATCAATTGAATTTACAAATACAAATAGCACCTACCACCATTCTCTGCATCACCCAAAGGTAAAGAATGCCTGTGGCATTAAGTCCGCCTCTGTACATTTGTGTGCGTAAAGTGTTAATAAATAATTAGACAGCTATATTATGTCACCGGAAATTTGCAGACTCCGTAAGATTGTAAGTAGCACATCTATGTATATTAGATTATAATTTCTCGGTATATTATGAAAAAAAAACGTTTTGTATACAATACATCCCATCCCAATTCAATAGTTTCCAAAATATCCGTGTCTTATTAATAAAGAATAATTAACAAGTTATATTCAAAAATCTTACGGCGTTTGCGATTTTGCGGTGACATATACAAAGGAGAGCTTTACCCAGAATTGGGTTCTCTAAAAGCTCAATTGATTATTTGAAGTTGATAACGTATCAAACCCTATTTTAATAGGAAAGTTTGACCGAAGTTCAGGCAAGAGTAGAAATTGACAAATTAATACTCAACTTCAATTCAGAAAGCGGTACAAGTCAAACACGATCAAATATTTGAACCCTAGCATGAGCTTATGCTAGGGTTTTATTATTAATTTAAATTATCTCCTTTATTTGATTAGCCGCGAAAAGGGCAATATATTTCAACTTTGTTCAAATAAAAATGCCTTTTACCCGTTTTATACAAACACATCTTTCCAGAATCTGCTCCCAACCTTGATATCAAAACCTTTGTAATTTCTTTAACAAAACACGTTACATGAAAAATAAACATTCTTGCCTACATTCGATGGTTACGTGAGCAAAATTTCATACAAGAATACTACAGTTTACACGTAGAACGACCAAAAAAGTAGGGACGAAAAACAGACCTTTTTTATGAAAAGGAATGCTTATGATTTGTGCTGTAAGATTTATATTAGATGCAAACATAGGTGTCGTAGTATTTTTTTCCTATACCCAGTTAACCTACCCTTTTTAGGGTTTTGGTATGCCAAGGGTAACCGACGGAACCCAATGACTAATATTCCACGCCCATTTGTCGTCTTTATGTCTGGCTGTTTAGGTAGACAGTTGAAATATACATAAAGTGTGTATTTCTAGTGCCACTAAATTAGAATAGAATTCAATTAAATTAAATTAAAGGCCATACGTGATTTTCTCGGCATATTTGCGTTATTTTTGTTTTCGATCTATAGTGAGTATGGAAATCTCACCGGAAAATTGCAGGCTCCGTAAGATTGTAATAAATCTTTATTAGATTATAATTTCTCGATATATTATAAAAAAATCGTTTTGTTCACAATACATCCCATGCAAATTCAACAGTTTCCAATATATCCCTTACTAAAGAAATAATAGTTTACAATATCACGCAAAATTTTGCAATCTTATGGCGTTTGCGATTTTCCGGTGACAAAAACACATTAAAAGTTTTTGTTTATACAAATAGCGCCAACACTAAAGTATAGAGAGTCGCACTTGACCTGTTCGTCTAACTACGAAGAAGTCAACTAACAGCATTATAAGAATGGGGCTTCTTTTTTTCTTTATTTATTTAAAGAGGGTTTAATCTAGACAGATTATACCACCCTCATTGGTACAAATCAACTTCGAAAACTAAACATAACTAAGATAATTCACGTAATTAAATTAAATTACCCCTGCGTTTAATCCCAAGATTAACGAGTTTAAGAATGGGGCTGAGTAGTAACAATGTTTCACTCAGAACTATTGCCATCAGATCACCACCTATAGTAGGCGCCAGATAAATGTGGAATAAAGTATATTGACCCTTCCCTAATAACTGTTCATAGGTACCTGAACAATTAAATATGAATCGTTTTTCATTATTAGACAATGTTAAGGATCACGAGAGATGATGATTCGGGACAGCTTTGTGTCATTAATTCCGTTATTCAAATTAAAAATGTCAATAATTGTAGGTGGGTCAATGACCGTTATTCCACGATTATCTGGCGCCTACTATAACTCAATTAGCAAGACAAGGGAATTTAGTACCTACTGGTTGCTGAGTTTTAGGTTGCCTAGGCCCACTTGCGCTGCTCTGCTTAGCACTGGGCTAAAGATCTAGAACAAGGCTAACTACACAAATT
Organism: Mamestra configurata; assembly: GCA_002192655.3. Lineage (NCBI taxonomy): Eukaryota > Metazoa > Arthropoda > Insecta > Lepidoptera > Noctuidae > Mamestra > Mamestra configurata. The sequence continues at coordinate 166,716 of NDFZ01005047.1, forward strand.
ATTGCAGAATAGTCTTGACAGGTAGTTAGCACTTGGGTGGCTCGCTGTCCGGTCACCACCAGGCCCGGATCGATGGCGCGTTGTGTTTTACGCGCGTCAAAGAGATGTCAGCATAGAAGACGGGCCCGCTAGGGCCAGAGCCTGCCAGGGTTGCGGAATTTGTTCGAAAGAGTCACCGCGGCCCTGGAACGCAAAGGGCTTTAGAAGGAACAGGATGGGTTTTAGTCAGTAAAAGTCTGACACGCCTTCCGCTCCACCCAGAGCGGAAAAAGTCATTTGATGATTTCCCATCCTTAAAAAAAAAGGTAGTTAGCACTGGCTAAAACTGTAATTTTACCTAGTTATTTCTCGAGCCTTTCAAAAACAGTTATGTCAAATTAACATAACTTTTAAAGGTCCAAGATCCCAGAGCCCCCACCCAGTTCTAACATATTTTATGAGCAACAAAATGTGTGGAATAGAGTTGTGTTAGTATATGTTAGTATGTACATATTTACGTACGCATACCTGCTAGCTTCGGCCGACGCCCTTATATACAGTAAGTTTTGTAATTTTTTCCTGTAATAGAATCAATATATAATACAATCAATTTTACTTAGGTACTTATTTAACTTTGGTACTTACTTAAGTACTATTGATTTTATTCACAGGTTTCACCTATAAATCAAGTATTATGTATCACTTTGAGATTCAATGCAACGGGCAGTTGCAGTGTTAGAATAATCTGTAACTTGTCTGTTAATGACGTGTCTCTGGGACTAACCAAATAGATAACCCGGGGCCCGGGCTAACGAAATGGTGCTGTGCAAAACAAGTTTGACAATTAATAAGTAAGCTAGTCAGTTGGTCTAGGGTTACTAGATCATTCGTTTATTTTTGCGCAAATCGCCCTTAATAATAGACAGCAGTTAAGTAGCAGTAGTGACAGTGAAAAATAAACGAATGAAAAACGAGAACCTGTATATCATTTCAGAAGCGATAAACGTAAAAGGGAACTTAATGAAAAGACCTTGACAAAATTGGTATAAGTGCGTCCAAGCTAGGACCACACGGAATGCATACAGTCCACTTAAGTTTATTTTCAAATCTTCAACATACTAGAAACTCAATATGGAACAGCATAACCAAACAATTACTAGCTTTAATTACACGATCAAGTCCCATTCTTTTACCATAAAAATCGCCATGACACTCAAAAAACTATCAAGCACCTGCATTCAATAAAATAAGAAACAAAATAATCAGTCGCCGGATCCCTTAAGATGCCGCCATCTTTTTTTTCGTATATATTTTTTATCTGTGGAACAGGTTTCGTCTGGGAACGAAGCACAGACAACAGGTGTTACGCTACTGAACGATTTTGTTCTTTTTTCGAATTTATTTGTTAAGGAAAGTTGATTTAAGGCGTCGTGTGACGAAACTGTTACCATGTGTGACAAATTATGTAGATCTGTGGTTTTTGACGATGTTTTTTTTAAGGCAAAGGGTGGATGACGATGCAGTCTTGTTTTGGATTCATGTCTGTTTGTGTTTATGCTGTGAAATTGATATTTTGATACGGCTTTGTTAGTACCGATGAGTGTAAAATTAAAGTGTTTTGTTATATTTAAAATAGTCAGATTTTGTATTCAAAAGATTCGAGAATTTCTACTAACAGCTCTATAATTAGGCATATTGATTTATTAAGTGCTCTAAATAACTGGCCACGACAGAAGGTCAACAGGTAAGACTTAATCATAGGTTTTAATAGATAGCAACTATGAAATTACCCATTAATTAGTAGGTACCGAAATATTTCATGAATTTATTTTCAATACTAAGTAGTCTAGGAGGAACTCAGGAAGGACTTTGTTAATATTAAACATTCTATTTAACACAATACTGTCTCTATTTTTTTATTCCACCTTTCACAGTTCAATTGGTAGAATTCTTTAGACTAAACAAGCAGTACCTTACCTTTGCTACGTATGTGTAAATTATAGTTGGCGCTACATAAATAGAAACATTTATTTAAAGAAGAATAGGCTAGGTATATTTTCCTATTCTACTTTAGGGTAAACGCTTTTACAAACATGCGCGATGCGACAACGGTTTATGGAAGAAATTGTTTTAATAAGAGGAATAGCAAATAGTATTATTTCGACTGAAACAAACAGGTACAAAAACTACCGTTAAAATATATGGACTACCTATATAAAATAAAATCAATGCATCTATTCAAATTCTAAGCTGAAAAAACTGTCAACGAGATTCTATTTGAACGATGGCTTTTCAGGAATAAAGCTATTACCTATAGCCTTGTAGGTAAGTAAATATAGCAAGGTAAATACAACAAGGTATATATAGAAGTTGACCTGTTCTAGGTCGTACCTATCTAAAGTATCGCTTACCCAAGGTGACATCATCGAGTGCCCATGTGACCAATTAGGCTACGCCACTGGGCAAAGTTTTAAGTGTATTCAATAACTAGGGGTGATTTGATACAGGTTAGGTATTGAAGGTAAATTAATTGCCACTTGAGAGTTTGGAAGTTAATTGTAGGTATTCAATCGCTAATTATTAATAGGCTTTTTCATTTAAAAATAAAATAACCACAAATGCTTAGTTATTAACAGATTCTTTATATTTTTTTAATGGATAATTTTAATTTAGAATCTTCTTATAATCAGTATTAAAACTATTGATACGGTTTTTTTCTAAATATTTAAGTTTGTTTTTACTAATAATCTTGGATTTATAGAAAACATCTTTTTACATTATATCTAGTTGTTATTGGTTTAATTTCTTCAACACACAATCGCATCAGTTGACTTGCGTTTATTTTATGACGTGTCCATATTTTTTCCAGAAATCGAGGGTAAGTCATTTAGAGGCTGTTTTGCTCTCAATAACACTCTTAGCGCCATCTCTTGTCTAATTTACAAACTAAACAGAGATCTGAATGTTACAAGATTATGGGTCTAACTGTTATCGAATACATAAATATCAGTACATTAATAGATACTTATTATGATACAATGTAAGAATGATGTATCCCAAAATTGTATCTATACTATTAGTATAAACAGAAAAGATTTGTATTTTTGTATGTAACGAATAAAGTTAAAAACTACTGGACCGATTTGAAAAATTATTTCAGTAATGGATAGCTACTTTATCAGCGATTAACAAAGGCTATATTTTATCCTCGTACTCCCACGGGAACGAGAACTACGTGGGTGAAACCGCGTGACGTCCGCTAGTCTAATGAACCAATTAAAAATGAGAACCTAGGAACAAGATTAACTAGGATAGACATTAAATAAAACTTAAAGCACGGTTAAAATATACTCTACTGTAGGTACCAAAGCGGCATTAATGCCTTGGGATTCAAACCCGGCTCTAACCAGATCATTTCGTTTAAACACATCTCTAGACTATTTCCAACTGGAATATATCTATAGGCAGATGTTAAATATTTGTGTATCCTAGGACCACTTTTTTTTAAAGAAGGGAAATCATCAAATGACTCCTTCTGCTCCGCCCAGTAGTATCAGACTCTTACTGACTAAAACCCATCCGTGCTCCTACAAATAGGTACCCTTTGCGTTCCAGGGCCTCGGTGACTCTTTTGAACAAATTCCGCAACCCTGGAACAGCCCTGAGTCCGGATTTGTGCCTGTTTGATTGCAATGAGATCGTTCTTTATTACGTGGACCCAAACATAACTGGGGAAGGAACACCTCTCTGCCTAAGTTTTGGGGAATACAGTACAGGCTCTTATGAAATGTAACAAATAAGGACAAGGACCCTGTTAACGTTTCTAACTTCAAGTTTAGATACCTATAAACGAATAAAAAATAAAATGTACTTGAATAACATTTTTGGAAATAGAATATTCTGATTAAAATGTAGTATCAAAAACATATGAGCTGCCTAGAAGTTGCATAACCGTAATCGTATTATAAAAATAACTATTTGTTTTTTTTTTCAAACTTTATACAATTCACCCACAGTTCATTTCCAAATGATTTTTTATATGACCGGTGAATTCAGCTAATTCTTGGGAAAAATCACAGAAAATTCTCAAAACTGATCGAAATAATTGATCCAAAATATCACACCCTAACATTAGAGCCTAGTTTGTGCCAACTATTGTAATATGACCATAATAAAACACGCACTTACCATTATATTGTGCCATTAAATCCAATCTCACTAATGTCCACACATATTTAATAATAAAACACATACAGTCAACAAAACAACAGTATTTAAAACTTATTCACAGTTTCCAAAAACCAAAATGGCTGCAATATTTTTAAATATTTATTTCAATTTAAGAACACGAAATGTCAAACGCGACGTTCGATTTTCGAAAGAATAAGAATACGTTCCGACGTCCGCAAGGCACGAAGCCTGGCTGAGCACTGGATGAAAATGTTTTCCCGCCCTTAGACCACAGAGTATACATTAGCACAACAGATGCGACAATTTTTGTTTCTTTTTTTTTTCAAATCGTTTAATGGCGCGTAGTAATTAAATGTTTTGGAAAAAGCTATGGCGGCTAATGATGCTTAAAGGTGACATTAATTTGTTGTTTAGAGTCAGAATGTAATGATGGGTGTAAGCTGTGTAATGTAGAATTATGACGACGGTAGAAAATTAATATGTGGCTATTTGTTTACATTTTAGACCAATGTTTGTGTAGGTGTGGTGAACTAAAAAGTATGGTACCGTGAATCATGTAGTGTCGTTACTTTTTAGAGACTATTTTTTTTGGTAAATAACCAGTTTGCTGCTTAGACCGTGATAGGGTTAAATTATTTCATAACTATAGTGAAATAATCATATATTTTAGCCAATTGAGTCCCACTGCAGGGCAAAGGCCTCCCTTTCAATTCAAATTCAATCATGTGCGATGGAAAAGAAATAAACATTAACCATCACACGTCATAAAGAAATCATAAAAACAGCCTTAAAATATATTTATTTCAAGAAACAAATCAGAGCTACCATAGCTATCCGCACAAACGATCACAATTAAAATATTTGCCTACACTATTTATAAGATTACTCTGTGACATGTGCATACTCGTTGGCTCTTTCATTCTTGGATATAAAGTGTATTTTGCTCTCTTTTCCTCGCCTCTACAGGATTGTATTTATATTGGGTAGCGTTAGTAAACGTAGTAAATTATAATTAAACCTGTTTATGGAATGGCGTGTCTGCAACTATTATTTTAAAAGCCGAACTCCTTGCTAATGAGCTTACGGCGAAAATATTTCTTTAACGGTTGGAATTAAATTATAATAAGAAAATGGGAACTGAGAAATAAATTATTAGTTTACGGTAATCTAAGTTTGTTGTAAATTTTCCTTAGGGTTCGTAAATAGTTTAGGTGTTTTAATAAGCTATTTAAGTTATTTATTTACTTAGACTATATGTTTATTAAAGTAACAAAATAATGCTCTGCCCCAGAATTATCTATCTTTGCTGTTTGTTGTACAGATCGGGAAAAAATAAAATCGATTGAGTACCGAACCATTTTTCTATACAGAGACTGTGAGAAAAAAAAAAATATAATATATATATATATAAAATTAAAAGCAACTGCTTTTCATTTTTCTCACTGTGTCTGTTTTTATGCAAACGCTACACTCAGAATGACGTCACAACGGTCTTAATTTAAAAATATTCCACAATGTTGCCAGTCGACAAACACTTATAATTTTTAATTTGAAACTCTACGGGTTGAAATGAATACAAATGAAATGTCAGCCCCTAAACAATGTTTTTAACTTCCTTAATTTTGTCAAAAACTGTAGAAAATAATACTTTTGAATTTTATTCGAGGTGATTAATTAAGCGTCTTTGAAAAAAACAGGAAAAACACCCTTTCTTTGAATTTTTCGGGTTATTTTTTTGGGAAAAATTCTTGAAGCATTCGTGATTTGTAAGTAGGTTAAATAATTCGTAGGATGTAATTAACATTTCTGAAATAACATTCTTGTTTACATGAGCACATGTGAAAGTAAATATAGTTATTATGTTTGGCTTTAGTGTACTTTTGGCACGAAAAGAAAGAACATAAGAAAATTTATAACGTGTCAAAAATCCGGCCAAGTGCTAGTCGGACTTGCTTACAAAGGTACTATAAGCCGAAAAAAACATGTTTCTTTTATGTAATACACTCTCTGTGAAAATTTCAACTGTTTAAAGTGTCTAGCTTTCGATTACGGTTCATGAGATACAGCCCGCTGACACGCAGACGTACGGACGGACACTGGAGGCATAGTAATAGGGTTCCGTTGGTTACCCTTTAGGTACGGAATCCTAAAAAGAGCTTAGATAAAGTGACGTTCTATCAGGTATACAGATTGTCTATATAATAATTCCAAAATGTGGGATTATGTGGCACCTTGTATAAAGCTGGGAGATTCAAGATCTGCTTTTTTGCCTGGTTTTGTAGTGTGTTACGGAAGTCTGTGGGCACCAATAATGGAGGTATTACCAAAGCCAATGTACTCGATCAATCTGCATAGCCTTTTTCCAACAATGTTGGGATCGACTTCCAGTCAAATCTGATACAGCTGAGTGTTTTACAAAGAAATACTGCCCATCTATGTCAAACAAAGAAAGACTGCCAATCTGCTGACCTCAAACAACCCAGTAGCATAATACCTATTGTATAACACAGTACCCCTTGCCAAGCCAATGTAACAAACACCTTTTTTAAATTTACCCCAATGGTGGAAAAATGTTTCTTTCTTCATTTGCAAAAAGCGTGTTTTAAAAAATGTTTCTTACTATTCATTTTTACGTAATGGCTGTCAAAACATTACAAACGCGACTCCAAAATTTCCTTGAACAAACAAGACCATAATAACAGCCCAAGAAAAGTATTTTCATAAAGGCAAAGATTTACAACATTAAAATTGTTCGAAACAATAATAAACAATATTATTTCCGGCTTTGATTAAATAAAACTTGGCATTTGTTTTCAAAAGTTCTGATTCCGTTGCGACCTCCAAGGTGCGACCTGCTTCTGTCATAAGTCATTTTATAATTATAATTTGATGTCCAAAAGTTTGATGTTAATTTTTGGTAGCAAATATGAATTTATTGTTTGTTTCGAAATGAAGAGGTGTTTTATTTTGAACTGGTCCTACTGGATTCGACAGAAAATCTGAAAGTATAAAGATTAAGTTCATATCTGTTTTCATAGCTACAGACAATGTCGTAACATTTTATAATAATACTAGCTACCGCCCGAGCTCCACCCGCGTGAATGTCGAAAATTATCCCAAGGGAACATACTCCCGGGATGAAAAGTATCCTATGTCTTATTCCAAACCGTAATCTATCTCTGTGCAAAATTTCATCAAGATCCGTCCAGCCGTTTGCGCGTGAAGAAGTAACAAACATACACACACACTCACAAACTTTCGCCTTTATAATATTAGTGTGATGTGATGTGATAGTGTGATAATATTAGTGTGATGCTCATATGCCCATGCTGCTCCACAGCATTGAAAGTCAAGTGTAATGTTCACACCCAGCTTCCCTTCAACTTTTTGCCGAAAAAGTTTTGAAGTAGCTGTTAAGACTTAGGTATTTTGCGTCCACGTACTAAGTTTCTTCTAAGTTGTTCTGTATGATGTCGGACGTAAAAGAATAGCACCATCCCATCACTTCCCGAGGGTGTCGTAAGAGGCGACTAAAGAACTCACCGGAAAATGGGATTGACAACACTGCGATTGCCAACTCGCTGCCTAGCGTGGCGATTATGGCAACCTCCTTTTTGAGAGAGGCCTATATCCAGCAGTGGCTGACTTTCGGCTGATATGATAATGATGATGATGATGTACTAAGTTTCACTGAAATCGGTTCTCTCATCCAAGAATAAGGACTTGCCAGATTGGTATGAAATAGCATGAATAGTAAACTCTCATAACAGCTTTTCATTTTTAAAGACATCATACTTGAATCACGCACTAAAGCGTGTAAACGTATTATTGTCATTTACGACCAATGCAACGCTGCGCTTTTGCTACGGCACCTCCAACATTATACAGGTAACACTAAAAATCAGTAAAAACCTCATTGCATTTTTTTGCAAACCACATCACGTTATTACTGCAATACATCGTACACATATGGCGAAGAACTGAAAAAGTTAAGCTTCCTGTTACTACAAATATTGCTACTGCAAAACACTGATTTAATTTAACACCTCGTGTCAAACGTAGTATAAGTAAAGAGCCTTAAGGAACAGAAGGCATAAGTCTTGCTAATTTATCTCCTACTTAAAGCTGTCGCCTAAAATAGTCAAAGGAATGCAAGTAGCTAAGTCCTAACAAATAAAACTACGATACGGAACCCGTTGGGCATGACGCGGGCATATCGCTGACGTGCAGTGGCTGGTGATAAAAACTTGATCCTTCACAGTTACGCAAGGTCAACCGCAGAGCGTAGTATATGAACGGGGTTCAGATAAAAAATACTTTTTAAGTTGTATATACTTATTAATATTTTTTATACAACGACTGTCTTGCTCTCATTAGAATATCATGTGTTGTATTTTAATCTTGGCTACAGTCTGAAAATACTAATAAGATGTTAGTCATAGGGTTGATTTTTCAATTGCCAGGAAATTTTTATCTGAGGAAGAAAATAGGCAGTTGAACAGCTATATAATACAGTATAGAAAATATTTCAAACCGGCATTTTTGTATGTAAAGAATCCCACGTTACTGTTTTTCAATAGTGATATAAACTTTTACCTAAGACTTATTGAAAAGTTTTCTGTCCACCAAAAGACACATCTTTGACCGTTAATTTTCAACAAGATGTCTGCACTTGTTTTCTGCTTTTTTATACTTAAAAAAACTCTTGCTTTCTGCTTATAGTAGGCGCCAGATAATCGTGGAATAACGGTCATTGACCCACCTACAATTATTGACATTTTTAATTTGAAAAACGGAATTAATGACACAAAGCTGTCCCGAATCATCATCTCTCGTGATCCTTAACATTGTCTAATAATGAAAAACGATTCATATTTAATTGTTCAGGTACCTATGAACAGTTATTAGGGAAAGGTCATTGTACTTTATTCCACATTTATCTGGCGCCTACTATAGAAGATTTACAAATTCCTTTTTCTTATTGATATACAAGCTATTTTTTCGTTTACGAGACAAATTGACAGACGATTGCTTCGCCTTCCACTTTGTTCTGTCCTCATTAGATAGGAAACGGTTCATCGTCTTTTATTTTATTTACGCTGACAGCTCCTTTTTAATCAGAATACTAGTTAAAATCAAAAATATTTCAAAAAGATATAATTTTATTTAAAAAAATCTTACATATACTACAGATGCACCTGTATCGAATCGAGAAAAGCTTGATCAGCGTCGGGTGATAGAGCGAGACAGTCTCACCTACTCATGAAGTTAGAAAGAGTCAAACATAGTATCATTGTTGCTACGAAGATGAGCTTTTAGTAGACAAGTCTGCAAGTTATAAATGATGAGTTGCGGTTTCAACGAGTCAATATTTTTAGAAATGTGAATAACCTGGCTGGTTAGAAAGGGTGGTGGTTATTAAATTATCTTTTCTTGTTCAACCGCTGACGCGAGCTGTTTGAGCAGTGTTATTTATAAGTTAAGTACTTTGTAATACTAAAGCTTATTTGAAGTACAAAAAAAAATCAGAATGTTTTTGTTAAGTTGCGGTTTAGTCTGTAACTGTCAATTATGCGTAGCACTAATAATGGCGTGCAACTTTTTTTTCAAAAAAGCATTGTGCATAGACGTGATGAGCTCTATACTTAACGATAAACACAATTAAATGTATGTACCCAATTGGGCTTTCAAATAAAATAAATTTGTTTAGTTTTTTATACTATGTTAAATGTCGGCTTGCTTGTCGACCTTGACTTGGATCAAGGTAGAGCGACTGCTTATCTGAACTCCACTACCCATTAACTGGTGATAATATGGCTTCTGACTACTCCTAACGACTATCAGAGATTTTTAATATCACAGCAATTTACAAATAATTTATGTACCTACCTACCATCAATAGTCTAGCTCGAAATTCGTTCGTTAGACAGAAACGTGTCCGTCATATCCAAACATCACCCAAACATGAACCCAACCTTAGGGACGTCCGTCGATTTTCGTGTTCGACAGTGCATACATAGCCTTATATGAATATTGCGGTAGGTTAAGGCCCATTGTCGGTGATTTTAGCTTTAACATATTATAATACACTCACATCTGGGCACCCAACTACCCATTTGCTTGACATGGTTTACATTCGTTAAATCAAATCAAAAGTTATTTACTCAAACTAAATTGATTGATTGATGATCATTTTTTAGATTAGCTAAAGTCTACACTTCTTTCATGGGATATTGTGTTAAATGTTACAAAAAAATACCTTCTGACAATTAGAACTAAATGAAGGAAAATTTAAAACTTATGTTAAAAGTACGCTTTGTAAACAAGCATATTACAAATTAGAAGATTACATTTAGGATAAAAATGCTTGGAAACATGCTGGTCCTGCTCCATAGGACAATCAAGGGTGTAGACAAAATCAAATTGGTTGATTTATGTATTAACTTTATAGATATACTGTTTATTTTTTTGTGTTTTTGTTTTTCTGTTGACTCACACACTGTTTAATTAATGGATCCAATGTTTGTAAATATGTGAGTACCATTTACCTGAAAATGAATAAGTTTACCTCTGCTGGTTATACTTTGTTCTTATAAGTAGCATACTCTGGGTGCATCGTCCTCACATAATATTAAATTCATTTTTGTATACCAAATTTAGTAAAATCATTATTTGAAAAGAGTAACTATGGAGTTTCTTGTCCGTTCTTCTCCATAAGAATCTACCTTTCCAAATGGACAGTAGAGTCACTTTATTAATGTAATATTATTATTTTTACTGAATTGTAAACGATGACGTTCAAAAGTGCCGTTTAATGGCCTAATTGAAATAAACGTTTTGACTTTTGACTTTTGATTGAAAATCTGCACTCTTTGAGCGTCAAAATTTACATGAAGACAGTCCTATTGTTTCAGCGGGTAAGAAGAAGTGGCGCAACAAAATCCCCAGCAACACGTCCATCTTCTAAGTTAGCTGATATAATATATACTCGTATGTCACTATTGTCTAGAGAGTCCCATGTTACTCTGGGGTTACAGACCTCGTGTCACACAAATCCTACATCGCGCTATCAAAGTTTTCCTCGCGAGTTGAACATTCGTATACAACAGCCCGATATTAACCATCGGTTAGTTGCCCACCAGACACAACATCCGTCCGAGGATCCTCCCTTTTCAATGGAGGTTTTCGGAACTTCACACCCTGTTCCACACACCTCTATCTAATGGAAAATCCACAGAATTGTTTTATTTTATTTTATTTTATTAGGGAAAACAAACCATTGTACATTTTGTCTTATATCTAAGTATACAATAAATTAGGTTAACGTACAATTAACAACGTTTCCACATATTACTATAAGTACATATTATTATTACATACTTGCAGGACTAGTATGGATGTACGGACTAATTTTAATATTATACAAAATTAATTTGGTGCTAAGTGTATTAACTAATTCTTTTCTAAATACATTTTGAGATAAGGCAAATATGTCTATTTTAACAAAATACTGGTTATATACTTTGACTAATCCGTGGAGAGGTGCCCGTTCACCCGCTCTTGTACGACAGGTGGTAGTAGCGAAGAGTGGGTAAGCGCGCACCTCTCGTCTTATTACAGTTCTGGGCACGATATAATTGTTATATAATGTAAAGTTTAAACCCTAGATATTATTTTATGAATATAGTTTAATGTTTACACATTGACTTATTTTCTTCCGGCTTCTCCTTGAAAAACAGAAACTTTTAGAACTTATTTTTTATTTACCATTTTGAATAACTTAACGTATTAACTTTACCATTTTGAATTCGATGTGCTGATTATCGCTGAAAATGTGCAACTGTTTAACCCTTTAGTAAAAAAATGTTAATAGGGGGTTAGCCATACTAACTGTGGTTATACGTATCGTAAAGGTCGAAAGTCTGGTGTCAAGTGACATTTACTGGTGTGACGCATTCCTGAATGTTGCAGGCAGTTTGTTGTTTTAGGACTTCGGGTGGTTATCTGAATCCGTGAGAAGAAAATTCAAATAAGTTGGTTGTATATTAATTTAATAATTAATTAATGTAAATTATATTAATTTGTTTTGGCATCGTCAATGAATGGTATGACAACACAAGTAAAAATTCGATCAAAAAATATATGCTGTTGGAAACAAATATTTATGGTGAAGTACCGATGATCATTATCATCAAATTAAGCCTTAAGACGTCCATTACATATGTTCAATCCAATCCAATCCAATGGATTTCTGCAGTCTTCAGCAGGTAACAGGTCCATCTTGTAGCTTTTCAACGTTGCGTCTTGCATACAAGTACAAAAATAGAATCTAAAAACAGTAGGACCTTATCTAGAGGGACGATTACTAAAATTCAATACTACAAAGCTACGCTATCGCTGAATGTCATAGGTAACTTTTTATACTAAACGAAAATGCATATTTCTTGTATAAAACTATATTAGAATAAAGCTTGTGCTGGGCTTTCTTGAATAGCCCTATGGATAGGAATGAAACTCTCAAACAAGCCTCAAACTCGATCCAAGCAGCCCGCACCTTAACCATTGGACTAACGTGACTGAGTAATGACCAAAACACTAGACCCCATCACCCTTAATCCACCATTAATTTCACAGACATTTTCAATAACGCCGAATTTACCTCTCAACTTCAACATACGACCCTTGCAGCAACCCCTTTTTAATTCATAGCGGCTTTCCTACTAAACGTGGGGAAGCTTCTATATTTAGAACTTTGGTATAATCCTTTGAAGCAAGAAAATAATACAGTGTAGCGTTTTCTGTTCATATTGTTGCTCCGTGTGTCGTTATTTATTCATTGAAGCCTAAGCTGAAGAGAAGGTTTCTGACTTTGAGTTGTTTCTGGTTTGATTGAATGGTTTGGTTGTGTTGGGACACTATTTCGACACGAGGTCTATGTTTATAGTTCATACTTCGTATGTGATGACATGTCCACCATTTACACAATAATTCGTCATTATTATATTGCTAATCTGCGCCACAATAATGAACTGTCTGTTAGTTCGTTTTTGCACAATTTATTCACGTAATCATATTCTATAGTTATATCATTTGGATGTATGGCTGACAGTATACTGACCCACGGAAATGTAGCAGTAGATCATTATCATGAGGTCAATGTAGCACCTTCTGAACAGTTCAAAAGTGCCACCTCAGTGCTGGTCAGTTTAGACGAATTAGATGTTTTAATGGATTTGATTTTGAAGATAGGCAGTTGCAATCCAAGAACTAGCGTAACAGGAATGAAGTCTTCAGTAAATGGGTATGTGTAACCTACTTGTATAATTAAAAATACTGTACGTTTTCTATTCACTTAAGTATTTCACACTAGTGAGTCACTTAATCGCAGTACAAAAATAGCTTGCTGCATCAATGAAACGTGGGCTGTTCTTGTAAAGCGTAAATTGGAGTAATTCCTAGTACAGTTTGCCACTTTGGAACCATAAAGTCTTGGAAATGTTTTAAATACGCCTACGTTTATATTTGTTATAGTTTTCAAGAAAAATGTTAAGTCATACCGGGTACATAATTAAAGAGCCAGTGGACTTTGCGGCATCGATTGTCAAAGTTAAAGTCAGGGTAAAGTAACCCTGACTTTGGTTTTAGATAATTTGACTTTCGATACCTCAAAGTCCAATGGGACTTTGATGTATCGATAACTACCTACGTATGTATTTATTTCTGAAATGGAGTTAGCTTGCTTGGTGGAGTCAGAAAGTGGTACTGACCTCAAAGTTTGTTTCAGTCATCTCATCATCAACAGCCGAAAGTCGTCCACTGCTGGACATAGGCCTCCCCCAAATAATAGCCACGCTTGGATAGCGGGTTGGCGATCGCTGTGTAGCTGTTGCGATGCATAGAGAATGCTGCTGCCCATTCTCTGGTGAGTCCCTTAGTCGCCTCTTACGACACCCACGGGAAGTGATGGGATGATGCTATTCTTTTACGTCCGACACTATATAGAACATTGTTTCAGTATATGGCCGTAATCATAACATCGTAGTTAAAACTGTCGATTTTTCAAAATTTACTATGGTTAGTTACTTTTAATGACCCCCTTTTAGAACTTAGTCAGTTCAAAATAAAATGCCAAGTAAAAAAATTATATGTTCCAGACCCAAAAATCTAATTCGCGTGGGCTGGTTTCCTACGTAGGAGTTGAATTTCAAAGCCATTAAAATATCCACCGACCCTAAATGTCACTCTACCTGCATATTTTCCAATATCCACCCACATTTTCGTCTTGAAATGCCAACCCTTAACAAGCTTGTACAAATTCACTGGGTTATTGATTACTGTATAGAGTGAGTGGCATTTTACTACTGAAACTTGGCAATTCCACTAAATTGAGGTAAAATACTTGATTCACGACCTAAGTTGGCTGTATAAATTGTCCACCAAGGAATAGTGACGGGTATTTTCTATCAACATCTCACTGTGGCAACTTAGGTGGAGTGGGTGTGGTGGAGTGTATGGATTGTCAGCTCACTTCATATTTACTTCACCTAAGCTTTCATGGTGAGAGTTTTACCGAATCGTACTGCTTGAGAAGGTAGCGGTGAATGGTCGATATGGTGACAATTGCATTAGGCCAACATATTATGTCCAGCAGTGTACGTCTTCCAACTGAAATCATAATGATGAATGGCTGACTATCGTGACATTTTCACTCACAAAGTTATGTTTTTTCTCAATAAGACAGAATCCAGGTTCTCTAAACTATCAATGTACCTATGTACTTTACCAACCAATTTTACAGTGTCATAAATCAAACCTCATAGTATGATGGCCGATCTATTTACTTTATCCTAGCCATGCTTAACCAACAAAAACAGCTCTATTTATAAAAGCTCTTACACCACAATAATATGGTTATTATAAAATTATCATAATTTATTTTTTAAATTTTTGCTTAGATATGAATGAACTTATCAGTATTTAAACTCAGCACATGTTATTTTTATTGAGTCTGGAAATGTTGACAAACTGACTTAGCATATATTGCGCGACTGGCCTGTTGGTCTAGTGACCCTGACTGCTAAACTGGAGGTCGTGGGTTCGATTCCCACCCGGGACAAATCTTTGTGTGATGAGCATTATCATTTGTTCTGTGTCTGGGTGTAATTTGTCTATAATATGTATGTATTTAGAAATATATAAGTATGTTTATCAGTTGTCTGGTTGCCATAGCACAGGCTCTGCCTAGTTTGGGATCGGATGACCGTGTGTGAGTTGTCCCAAGATATTTTTATTATTTATATATAGTTCTCATATCAATGGAGTAGGTATACTCAACTAATATGAGAACTATGCTTCGACCACAAAGTTCACAAAACAAATGAAGCCATTGTTTCTACATTCCAATGAAAACAAAACAACGTCGCATTTAAAATAACATCAAACAAAATGCATCGAAAGCGATTTGAAACCAAGTTCTGAAAACCGCAAACCAGAGGCCAAATCCGAAACCAATTTTAGAGATATATCAAAACAAAATTAAACTACAAAAGGCCTCTAAATAAACAAATAACACTTTACAAATGGAACGAATTAAATTTACAGTAACATCTGTTGGGCTGTAAAAGTTTTTTGGGGACCACAGGGTTGTTTTAACCCAATTATACAATGTTTCAATGTAGTTTGTGCGTAATTTTGGTTTGTAGTGCGATAATAAATTTTTAGGGGTTAATTGGAATAATATGGGTAATCTTGACACAACGGAATACCTCTCCATATGTAAGACTGCTTAATATTAAGTTGGATGCTAGAATTGCATCTGAAGAAAGTGCTATAATTTCATAATTTGTTCCATCGCTATCGAGACATATGGATACCCTTCTCCATGTCAGAATGACAAGCATACCTGCACTAACAAGTGTACCTTAAAAACGCGAATCGAAGGAATCTCTCTATTTAATACCACTCATCTATCCCATTTTTATTGGACTCGGCTATTCCTCCTTTCTAGCTATGATTATTCTCTATCGCCCATATTTAGTATCCCAAATATATGTCACTGGAAAATTGTAAATTCCGAAAGATTGTAAAATATCGCGTGAAATTGTAAACTATTTTTTCTAAATAAGTCACGGATATATTATATACTATAGAAAACAACCTTTTTTTATAATGTATCGAGAAGTTATAATTTAATAAAGAATCACATTCACACTCTTACGGAGTCTGCAATATAATACTTATAAAAATCATTGTCATCATCAAAATATTCAGTAGTAAGTATAATCATATCAAAACATTTCATCAACTTCAATTCAATATCTTTAACATCAACACCATAAAAAAAACAACCAACAGAAAATAAGAAACATCTATCTCCCTTTGTTTTTAAGACATCACATTCAAAATACTCCTTCCCATTGTAATGTAGATACTATTTTATGTCCCTACAAGGTCACAGAGAGGTCAAAGCAGCAAATCAACTGAAAAGGCTGCCAAACTTTTTTCCACTCCTTTGTTCAACAACTGTAACCATTTTGATTCAACAGATCTTTTTACTATAGACGCGGCAGAAATATTTCTTTCCGAATAGTAACTAAAGTATTCAGCACAAACTGTTCAAACCTCAGCACAAACTGTTCAAACCTGCTTCGGATAGATTCTTTGAATATAAACTATTTCAGTTGAAACCGTTTATTGATTTTTGTTAGCAAAAGTTCTATGTAATCTGTGATGAAAGTTAGTTGCGTTGAAATAGATTGAAAATTAAATTCAGTGAAATAAAATTATTGACATGCTTAAATAGATTTCTGGAAATCTGGGTTTTACATTTAGTACGAACATGATCACCATATTTTTCTAACCTCTACAACTTCTTAGGTTATGGTATCTGACAGGCATTATCGTATTCCTATCACATCGCAGACCCTTTTATTTGCGACCCATTTGGTCCATCATCTTTGGGAGTAGGCATGTATTGTCATACAAACCAAACGTGTAACCAACATTTCAGCTCAATCGGATGAGGATAACTGTTTTAAAAATCACCTGCAACATGAACCTTGGTTACGGAATTTGTTCGAAAGAGTCACCGCGGAAAAACGTTGCCCCACACTGGGAATTTCTCCTGTATCGTGGGTGCGTTTACAAACATACAAATTCACATACACAAACAGCCAGACCCGGAACAACTGTCTGTAGGCCATACAAATATTTGTTCCGTGCGGGAATCGAACTCGCGACACGCGCCGCAGCAGTCAATCGCTCAACCACTGCGCCAATCGTGTCGTCAAAAGATATGTGCATGCAATAGATATAGATGCACATGCCTTCGATGTTTAAAACTAGTAGGTAAGGGGCCACGACTTGCCGGGGTTGCGGAATTTGTTCGAAAGAGTCACCGCGGCCCTGGAACGCAAAGGACTTTAGAAGGAACACGGATGGGTTTTAGTCAGTAACACGCCCTTCTGCTCCACCCAGAGCGGAAAAAGTCATTTGATGAGTCCCATCCTTAAAAAAAAAAAAACCTGAACCTTGTTGTACAAACGATTGTAAACGCTGTCCACCGTCTAAATCCTTCTAAGTCTATATTAACACGGGAGTCAAATCACAGCCGGTCCCGGTATGAATTATGATAGTTTTTGCGATCCCAACTCGACGTTTATGACGTGTAAAGGGCGACCTAATGCTGAGATATTCAGACCCACCGACCCTCTGACGTAGTCAATAGCTGCTTTTTGCTGTCCCATACTTGAATATGATTTCTTTTGTTCGCATAATGCTAAGCTTAAGTGGTGGAAGTGTTATTTCTGAATTTATTTTTTGAGGATTTTTGTTGAGAAGAGTTCTGATGATGAACAAATATGGAAGGGGGACAGGTATGTTTAAGTCGCCGTATAATTGGATTAGCGAGCCTATTGCCACAAAACACGGCAGCTCTCAATCACTATTTGCCCAACCTAAGTACCAAACAGCTCAGTTTCTGATCACGTCGCTTCTGCTACCACGATGTCTTCGACGTAATGTTACTACTAATTTAGGAAGAATGTTGTATTTTGTATGCAGGTTTCTGTTTAGACTTCTCTCTGCCCTAATAATGTTCAGCCTAAATCCCAAAAACAGCACAATAATAAACACATCAGCCTTTAAGTTAAACTAGTTTACAAATAGCGCTAGGCAGGAACGGGTGTTATACCAGCACCATCCCAATTTTGCTTTGACTAGCGAAGCGTCCACGTTATGGTTTGGAGCTCGGAATAAATTAGGTACATCCAATTACAATGTATTTCGGTGGTGCTGCCGCGAAAATTGGATCATATTTGTGTTAGGTACTTCAACAGCTATTTTCCTACAGGTCTATCTAACTGTTTTGTGGATGTAGCTCCTATTAATTTCAGGTTAATACTGTTTTGTACGGATAAATTATATAATATTATATTTATATAATACTGTTTTGTACGGATAAAAAATATAACTATGTTCTTGTGCGGTTGGAACGTAAGATCGTACTCCCCTCTGTGCCTTGAAAACACGTTTGATCTCAACTGTCGTTTGTTATACATCATTGATAACCGTTACGGGTAGTGACAACTCCGAAATTAGTAATTCAGTTTCTGAGTTTTGGTGAGTTTTCTAGGTTGTAATGTGTTCTAGTTTAACCAGATGTAGTAGAATATCAGTATGTTAGATGGAGCGACGATCTCCAGAACCCATTTACTGAGTAACTAAATACTGATGTAATGTACTTTCCGAGGCACGGAGGAGACGCGGTATGTTATGGCGTTGCTTAACCTCGGAGATCGACCCATGTGGCTGTTATTTTGTAGCTTAAAGCTCCTCTACCTCTATATTACCACTTACCACAGCCATGATTGAATAAACCAATTCCTTCCAAATGGTTTCCCTCTATCAAGATTCGACTCATTTATTCTTATAACTTAAGTTAATCCATTTAACATCGCATAGTTTCAAGGCTCTTCCTGAAACTGTTTTAGCCCGTCGAACTGCTTGCAAGGGAGTCGTAATCGATACCAATTGAATCAGACATTCAGAACGTGAGGGTCATGCATTTTGTATGGGGCTGTTGTATGAGGGTATTGCGGGAAACAATCACATGGCAAGGTACTCGTGACTTACCTTTTAGTTAATTCTTTAGGTAGTTGGTAGTTAGGGACTGTTTTTGTATGGCAAAAGGTGTACGAAAGATGTACCTATACAATAGAGTTAAGACTTGTTTTTTGTATTAAAATATGCAATGCATTGGCGCTCAATTCAAGCTAGCAGGTTAGCATTGGTTCAAAGGACATAATACACTATTCTATCCCACACATTTTATTATATAGGATCTTGTTTTATTAGGTGTAGATTCTGCCTCAGCTTTTATGGCAGATCCAGAGGATAGCTTTTTTATTTTTAAGTTTGGGAAATCGTCAAATGACTTCTTTCAATCTGGGTGGAGCGGAAGGGCGTGACTGACTAAAACCCACCCGTGTTACTTCTAAAGCCCTTTGCGTTTTAGGGCCACGGTGACTCTTTCGAACAAATTCCGCAACCTTGGCAGGATCCAGAGGATAGCTGCTAACATGATATACTTTATGTGTGGTGTGTGGGTATGACTTCATGTTGAATTGATCCAGATTATATAATAAAACTACCGTGGCTTTGTAACCGTGGCCTATACCACAGGAATCGAGTTTATTTTGGAGACATAATTATGTCTATGACAATCCATTAAATAGTAGCTTTCTATCTGAAAGACAGATTACACGTTGCAAACCAAAAATATTAGGGTGGGTTTTTGAATTGAATTTTCTGAAAGAGAAAGTCAAACCCTACTTAACAAGTTTTCAGGCTGAAATAGAGTTTGAGAAAAACTCAACTTAAAATGCTTAATTTCTTGAATATATTAGTTAAGATAACCAGACGGTATGAACGTTTAATTATAAAAAAACAGGCAAATGCTTAATGTTGTACTAATTTGCTTGATCTAAGTACCCAATCTGCATATTTACTATAATGTTAACTGGTATGGGAACTACTAATAAAGCAATTAAATGTAGCAAAATGTGAGAATGGAAATTGCAACAAGGTGTAATTAGTCGAGAACTAATAAGAGTAGAATTACTAACTGATTATGCCATTGAAGAAGCCCCTTGGAAAACTAAATCAATGTTTGCATTGTAACAACTGCGACTTTTTTGTGTTTAGTACTTCAGTAGGTACCCATTTCTTGGAAACAGATGATGGTGGGACAAAGAAAATTTCTGATTCGCTTATCCAATTTATAGCTTCATGTTTCCTTACTGAGATGGACCGATCAAGTCTAAGAATCGCCATCCTCCAAATATTTACGGTCGTTAGAAACGCGCTGCACAGAAACCTGTGGAGGCAGATCATTCGCACGGAATGCAACCCTGATGCTGACTACGATCCTCAGACAGGAGGAGACGATCCCAGAGACAGAGAGAAGGGACGTCGATACTTTTTGACTTTCTGACACTTGGTACCGCTGATTGAATGTAACTCGTCAGTCTAGCTGCTCCGCCGAGGATCGGTCTATAGAGGTTTGCGTAACAGAGAGTAAAATCCTCCAACCAGACGGTTATTGTGTCCGGTGGGCAACTTCCCGGTTGTTGATATCACTAGTCAACAAGATTTTGTCACAAGGAATTTGCTTACTAATTGCGAGTTACCTACCTACCCTTATTCCAAAATTATATTTATTTTGTTTTGATCAGGTCTAGTTTTTGTGTTACAGCTACTACCAGTAACATAATTTTTCCTTAAGCTTGTAAATTCCGATTTTTTTATTTTTCAATAAAGTAGCTGTTATTTCAGTTTACTGAGTTATTTTATGCTTATATAATGTAGAAAAAGTGTTCAAATGATTCTGTCAAGTTTCTTTATATTTATGGTGAAATTATTTTTAAAACTCAAAAAAGAAATTCTGCACCATCACTTTTAAAAAAAAAACGTGAGCTTTATTTTGGCATTTTTTAATATAAAAGGATAGTTGAGTATACTGACGTGCCATCTGCTACACAACTAATCCTTTAATATGATAACGTGCCTGTATTAGAATCACCTGAAAACTTCAGTTTTCGTCTCAAATCACCACTTCAAAATCATCAGGAAAACTGTTCGTGTCTCAATAATTCTAATTTCAGTTTTATGATACTTAAGCATGTTCTTAACATAAATAGTTTTAAAAAATCTTGTGACACACAAAAAGTGTTTTTTTGTTGACCAGTGTATTCGGACTGTTGTATATAGGTATTCAAATCGCACGGGTAACTTTGCTTGCGCGATGCAAGATTTCGTTGAGTTAGTTCGCAGCTGGCGGGATAGATGGCGTTGCGGTTATTTTTGTTTTTCGGTTTTGCGGTGATTTTTTGTGGCGGCATTGACAGGTCGTTCAATTAACGTTTCCGGCCCTGTGCTACTTAAGCTTGCTACCCCTGCCAGCTTTGTCTCTGTGTTTTTTCCGGATAATCCCGTATCTAGTCGCATCTTATACTTCAAGAAAATCCAGGAATGGCCAGCTCTTTAACTCGTAATTACCTACACGGGCATTTTTATTCCCCAAACTGGATACAGCAATGCAAAGGTATCTCGCGCACTAGATGGCCACGACCACAACCAGTGGTAACAGCGACCAGCTACACTAAACAAAACTGACATGAATCGCGCACTTGGTAGCACCAGCTAAGGGGCCGCAGACCGGGCCACAATAGGTACGTAGTTGCAATCAAACTCGGTATAGTTTGTTATAAACACCCGTGTACTGGTTCTACGAAACCGAATGCAACCGGCCATCGTCAGTGCAATGTAACAAATCAGAAGCTGTTCAAAAGCCTCACGATCAGTTGTAGTCGTGGCAGGAATCTTGGCCGCAGCTTTATCGGAGCTTCTCCGACCTAGGTAAAGACTGCGACTAACGCCGGCGACGAATCCTTATAGTTTTACCTACCTTCACTAAGGAGCACCTTCAAAAGGAGCTCTAAACTACTATATTTGTCACAAAATGAAATTACATCATAACCTACGAAACTGTACATGATCTACAAGCGGTATAATAAGGGCGGCTACACACGAGTCACGGCGCGGATGCGTCGGTATTCATTAATTCATTTGTTTTCATAATTCAATAATTAATTAATTTCCCGAGACTAGGGCTGGTAAACGTGTATGCGCGAAGCGAAGTTATGACGAAAGAGTGAAATAAATTGTGTTGAGTAGATATTGTATACATATATCGCTGTTACATGTTAGCACAGGAAAATAAAATTAGTGTAAGAATTCGTAATAAACCGACTTCAAAAAAAGGAGGACGTTCGCAATTCGTCGGAACCTTTTTTTTTATGTATGTTCCCCGATTACTCGAAGATGGCTGGACAGATTTGGATTTTTTTTGTTTGAAAGGGTAGTAAGGGGAAAGTTAGGATCTGATGATGGGATCCAGGAGAAATAGAGAGAACTCTTCAAATTGAATAGGCACACTTGAAGCAATTTGGGTTGTTTTTTGAATAGTACTTTCTCGGAGTAGTCCCATTTCAATGTGGTGAAGATCTGATGAAGAACTTTGGAGATAGGCAACGGAACTCCTCAATAAATGATAGCAAACGGACTGGGATTGCTGAAATCTCAAGTCTGTCTATTGTTTACACCAGTTCATAACAGAACATCACGCCGGTACGCTGTGAAGGGGTAAGCACATGCGAACCACTAAAAAGAGAAAAAAAAATTCAAAAAAATACAACCGACTTCTAAATAAAAAACAGTACTAAGTCTCAGTTCAAAGCTGTGGGTGTCAAAACACGAAAAAACAACCAGAAACACCTTTATACTTTGTAGTGGTTTTTATTTGGAAGTCGGTTGTATTTTTTTGTAAAAAGTGTTTTTTTTACACTTATAAATATAATGAGGAGTTATCTTTGTGACCTGCACAAAATATTAGGGACCTCCTATAACCGTTAGTGAGAAGTGAAAGTTTGGTATCATATTGCCAATATAGACATCTAGACATCCTGTTAGGAAGACTAGTAGTTATACAGTACCCAATTTGATCAAAAGCCATTAAGTCAATACGTCACATCATGTATGGATTTTCATGTTGGTTCATCTCCACGGTGATATTTTGGCTTTTGACCGTGAAAGTAGCATCTCCTTTCAAACTGTCCGACTCCTTGAGAAT
Source organism: Mamestra configurata (assembly GCA_002192655.3). Taxonomy (NCBI): domain Eukaryota; kingdom Metazoa; phylum Arthropoda; class Insecta; order Lepidoptera; family Noctuidae; genus Mamestra; species Mamestra configurata. Next base: position 190,075 of record NDFZ01005047.1, read on the forward strand.
TCACAAATGGCTGTTAATGGTTTAACTGGAGTAAATTATTTGAAAGAGACACTACTGAATGATATGTATTTCTTTGAAATACAAACCGTATCGGCCTAAAAATACTACGGGTCTAAAAAGCTAAGGAATCAAGGAATGCAAGGTCGTGGCTTCTAAACTTGCACAAATTCTGTGATTCCCCCAGAAAGATTTTGTGCTTCTGGGCGAAGCTAAGCTGGCTATGTAAACCTGGATACCCATGCAGAATGGATTGAATAAACTATTCCAGCTACCGGAATCACAACTTTAGGTAAACCGCAAGTAATCTAGCGTCGCTAATCCGTAACCTACTCTCCAAATCATCCCAAACAAAAAGGCACTACACAACACATCCCAAAATCCATTACATAAATCTATTATTCACAAAAAGCAACCAACCCTAAGAAGGCTTCCATCCGCGGTTCGTTGAATTCCGCTCGCGAATTTCACCAAATTAAAATTACGTACGAAAAGCGATTATATCATTAAAGTTGGTGCAAATGAGTGACAGTTCATTTACTGCTTTGTACGGCGCGGTGGAAATAATTTGATTTTAAAACAGTGTTGTGTGAGATAATCCTGTTGGGGGTAAGTTAGTGTAGCTTATTTGTATCAGACGTCAAAGTTATTAGCTAAACAGAAACTGGAGAACGATCTTAACATATTTTGCTTCTAAAAGATAAATAAATGTATAATGATTCGATATGTTTTTGCCCGTTATTTTCGACGTCATAAAACACCTTCTGGCGTAATTTCAATAAAATAGAGCGATCATAACAGTTTTGTGGAACAAATTAACGCGGCAATCGCGATCATCATTTTGTATTAAAATACAAATAAGAAAAAAATCTAAAATGGCTTTAGCACGTGTAGAAAAAAATCTTAATCTCGAAAATATTTTTCCGGTATACTTTTATTTCCTGATTTCATCACGCTCCATATACGAGTAACTGATTGCAAACCAGGCTCTGCTACCATAAAGGAATTATTTGTATAATGAAAGAGAAGACGTGTTGAACAAAAAGTACATTAATTTGCAAAGAAGTTACAGTTACACGTTTTCATTAACAATATTATTAAACAAATACTATCTAATAAATTCGCGAAATTATTTAAAAACGCGAATAAAAACATAATAAATCATTGGACATCAAAAAATTCATCCACATCGCTGTCAATAGCAAAGTGCCCGGAACACTGGTAGTATTGCCGACTTGAAAAGTAGATAACACATACTTCATGAAAATATGTGTTAGCAAAGCTATTGGCTAACCGCCCATTACTTATGCCCAGTAGTTATGTTAAGCTGATTGCTCTACAAACGTTCTGACCTTTCACAAAACACTTAGTTTTAATAGCACTTAAATGGCGCAGTGCTAAATGACCCCACTCTGAGGTAGCAAGTTCATTGCCGACCTGAATTCTGCAATTCAGATGACTGTGATGTTGGAATTGCATCTTGGGTCTTGTGTTTGCTTTGGCACCCAAGATGCGTGTCTTGGTCATAGAACTTGTGTGAAAGTGAGATCAATTTTTAAACCCCGATCTAAGGGTTGTTACTACACCAATCGACCGCTGGTAGAATGGATTAGTCGACGTCGATCGGTAGTTTCTACTACATCAATCGATCGATCGTCGATCGATGCCATCAACAACTTATTTATTGTTGAAATTTGTTACCTTTGAATCAGCACATCAAAACCATAAATTATTTCGGTCATTCTATAAAGGTCTGAATAGCCTTATTACTTAAGCAATAAGGTATCAAATTTCTACGAGATGAATTTTTAATAAATTGGCCGTACACAGACATTTTAAATAGATAAGCTTCTATGGCTCCTTGTAAGATACAAATGTATATAAAAAAATAATTTAAGAAGAACAAATTGTCCTTGAATTGACTATGTACCTAAAATATATTTATGGTGAATTTATTTACAGGGATTTTTTCTGTTCTCTCCCAGAATGCACCTGAATGTACTTTGGATTCTAATTTTTAATGTACTAGGTATCTACAACGTGTTACAGAATAAACGCGATTCCTGTAAAAGGGCCATCGTACTCATCATTATGCAAAAACTTTTATTATAGAACAAAACCGTAAATCGCGAATAAATACAGCTGTTTAGTAGGTACATTTTGTCGAGTTAGGCGCACATAAATATAGCACCTCAACGGCCAAATAGATTTGGTTGAAACTTGGCTCGCGCGTAACCTATATTAAAGAAGGAAATAAAGAAAGAAAACTAGTTTATTTGGCATACACAGATCCACAAAGTATAAATACAAATAAAAGGAAATTTAATTTAAATATAACCCGCGACTGCGCCAAATAGGTCCAGTTCATAAAAATGCCAGACAACTAGATATAGGGCCATCAATTTTATTTTCGCGATTGGCGGTGGTAATTGTACTCATTATTATGAACAACCTAAGGGAGGTTGTTCATAATAATGAGTACAATTACCCCTTCTCAGGGATTGCGTTTATTCTGTCACACGTTATATAATTCTATAGCTTATAGCTTTTTTTGGGGTCGGTACATGTTTTCTTTCATACTTCTCTATCATTCGCCACGTAAAAAGTCACTCCCTTTCCCACATTATCATATTATTATTTCATACGGTTCTATCCATCCATCGTTTCTCTAATCCATTCAAATTCATACTTGAATTTTTCCTAACAAAATGTTCTGTATCAACAACATATTCAATCCATTAGACATTGCTGCAATCTTACCTACAGAAATAAATTATGCTTCTAACTAAAATATTCATTCGCACCTGCATAGCTTCACAAATTCAAAGGCCCTAACAAGGTCGAAGGAAATTGTATGCAGGTTTTATTACTCTAAGATATACGGGTCTAACCGTAAACGACATGCTTGATGTTTTAGATGGTCTGTCACGGACATAAAACTCGGACTTTACCGTTTTTGGGTAGTCGTAAAGTAAAGGCGCAGAGCAATGACTTCAGAGTGCAATTTTGCTGTTAAGTTTTTGACAGGCGCTCTGAAATATGGTCGAGGTGTTGAGGTTTAAAATAGGTTTTCGAGGTTTTTGCATATATATTTAAATATTAATTGGTTTTTAGAAAAATTGTTTGTATGTTTAAAATAAATCTAGTTTAAAAACAATTACATTTATTTTACTTAGGTAATTGTACAATTTGCCAATTCTCATAAGAAAATTAGATTTTTCTCGCTCTAAAAAGAATATCAAAACAAACCCCTGGGTAAATTAGTAGAAAAATAAAAATAACGTCGTAAAAACATAACTATGTCTAATTGGGGCTTTACTTTATAGCCTAAAAGATACAATTGTAGGCCTTATCCATAAAATTGCAATAATTTTATTTAAATTCTGAGCTTTTCATTTTCAGGACAGTCCGGAGGGACTAATGTAATTAAGTACGATGAACTAGCCCACTAATAGTGCTGGACAGCAATACAGCTTAGAGAATACAATTATCGATGTCGATAGTTTTTAATGATAGTAATAGTTTGGTTTATAATAATAGTTTATGGGGTCATAAAAAGTGTTACAATACATATTTAGGTGTGACACTGGATCCCGCACTAGGATACCCTATGTCGCAGGATCCAGTCTCTTTCGACAGATAATGTGAGTTATGAAATTTAGGTTAACAAATGCGACGGTTTAATATAATTTACTAAAATTAAGACTACAAGGTAACTAAAAATATGCGGTTACGTGATGAGTGTAAGTCTGTATGTGAAGAGTGTTTGTATGTTTTGTTATATTTTCTCAGTTCTCTTTTTCAATTTTGGATTGCAAGTCACTTTGAGTTGTTACTGTCCCTACATTTAAATTTCCTAATAATATCTAGTTTACCTATTTAACCAATGTACCTTAGTATTGTTAGGTTAGTTTTGTAAATTCTTTAAAAGGCGTTAGATTTGTTGCTTGAACTCTAGATCTAACTGTTCATGAAAGCTTCCTGACTCTCTGCTAACTTACCTATATATGAAAGAGAAGGGAGTAATAGCATGACGGATTGTAGGAAAAAATGGAGGAATTAAATGTATTGCGCCGACTCCAAGTAACATTGGATAAGGGCAGAAAGACGATGACTCTCTACTTGCGTATGTTTCACATATTTCCCCTGCTAAACACTAACAAACAATTTTATCGATAATTTAAAGATGTTACATCACTAATCCTTTGTTCCTTCAACCTCATGCAAGGCGCTCTCTAAAATATAATAAAACTCAGTTAATTTTTTAGCACTCGTGAACTTTCCGTATGCCGTACGAGCTACAGAACAGCTAAAGAGGAGAATGTTTTTATGGAACTCTTAGCTTTTAGTTAGAATTGGCATTAATAATTATGAACTGTCGCTAAGAATATTATTCCTCGAAAAATTTGGTAGAGACAATTACCTACTGAGTGTAACGAAAAGGTGTAAGTGGTCATATTTTAAAAACTGCTTGTGTAAATACTTTCCTCTGGAAAGTCATAGTTAATTCCCAAATAAAAACTATATACAATACCAATACCAGTATTTAACATTCGGGAGTGCCTATCTAACCTCCACAACTCAGTAACTGGGTAACACGATACGCCTTGGCAAGACTTTTTTTTATAGATGGTACGGGTGTCCTCCCGCCGAATCCGAAACAGGTATCTCCCGAAACAGCCGTGTCCGCTGAGTACCTGCGTCAGGCGGAAGGTGAAAACGCCGTGGCGCTTCTCTAGCCACTCCTCAAAGAGGGGACGTATCGCCTCAATTGTAGCGTGCCCAGCGCTGGGTTGCGACAGTCGCTGTCTCCAGACTGACATGGTATGCTGCCGGAGCTCCGTCCGCCGCGCTGCAATTTGCTACAGCAGCGGAGTAGTGCTTCCACGCGCCCAGCGTAAACGTGAGTTTTTTTTAAATATGTTAAAATAATCGTCACCCATCCACGGATTGCTTTCGGCAAGAGTTGCTTACCCTTAAGACCGACACGTGCGGCGTACACAATTTAGCCACAGGCTACCCACCATCAACGTTGCAATTTTACTCTCATTAACATTCTAAAAACAACTTCTGATGGCATCATTTATTCACAGTTTTCCTTCAAAAAGAACTAATTCAGAGCCAGGGGTCGGGCACACTAAAATTTCATTATACCTACGTACGTACCCAAGTTAAAGTTAGAATTAAGTTGGCAAAACTTACGCCCGACGTAAGTTAACGCAGGTTAAGTTAGATTTATGTTAGTTTCCGAGTGGATTGGACTATGTACTTTAGTATCCTGTAGGTTAGGTTTTACTGGGTACTTGTGAGTAATGATTTGTGTAGGAAACCAACGTTAAGCAATTAAAATTTGCGTAGATTTTGCAGTTACCTTGATGAATTTATCTGGCGTGTGCCTTTTATAGTTGCGGAAAAGTTTTATTATTTTTAGCAGCTCTTAATTTAACAGTTTTTATTATGAGTTTTGAGGGTAAATTTTAAGTTTTTCAAAGACGGTGAATATCCTTCTCTCTTTCTCTCTAAAGATGTAGTAACATCTATATCAACGCCATTTACGAACTACTAAAATAGATGTGACGTCACACAAACTTCGTCTTTTAGTTCTCCACGTGATTTGAACATTTTTGATGGAAAATCATCAAGAGTGTAACACTCTTACTGACTAAAAGCCACCCATGTTCCTTCAATTGTCCTTTGCGTTCCGGAGCCGCGGTAATTATTTCGAACAATTACGCAACAAATGTGAATGTGGAAACTTTTCACATTTCTCATATAAAAAGGATAAGTAGGACAATAAAATGAGGAAAAATGATTGATTTTAAAGGGTAAAAAATCAGCATGATACAGAAATACAATTGATGACTGAAGAACTAACAGCATTCACTTAAGATGCTCAAACAAGTCCCAATTGAACAGCAAACCCAATTGGTTGACGACTCCTTCACTACAAACAGCACAGACAAATAGCTCACATATCTACGTCAGAGCTTTATAGCTCTCTCAAAGTCAAACTACCCACTCAAAGTGAGGCACAAATGCCTGCTGTGTGCGTCAATCATGCTATATAGCTCTGTCTCAGTTTAAGTCTGAATTCTGGCAGACTGGTATTCACAGAGTACATTAGTGGTATTGCTTAAACACCTTGATGGGAAGATCTGTTTGAGGAGTGTCCCTGCAAGTTATCTTATTTTTCAGGAAATAGAAAAAACTAAATGTGAACTATGTAAACTGTTGCGATTTCCTTGAGAAAATATCCTATTTTGTTTTGAACACGCTTTTTCAAGTCCAATTTGCTAAGTGTAATATCCTTTTTTGCATTCGTTCAAGATGTACAATGATGTATTTTAGCATAAGTAAGAAGACATCATATTCAGTTAAAATACCCTTTTGGAAAGACTCTCCTCGTTTAATGTTTCTCATTTGCTTGAGTGCTTGTCTCTTTAAATGTGCTAAAGAGATTAGGGGAATTCTGTGTCTGTATGTGACTGAAAGGTGAGTGAATTTGCTTTGTCGTGTCTTGTCATCTTTTTTAGTCTTAAATGTCTTACAGTGTTATCCTATTGGGCTTGATCATGAGATTGCAGTTTAGGTAATGCAATATTAATATTAATACGAACCTAGGTGTCTTTGATCGGTGCATACGTGGGTAGGTGATTTTGCCATTTTCATTTAGATCCATTTCAACAGGTTTGTGAACTAAGATAAATGACAGTGAAATGAATTGAAGACTGCAGAGGCTCTAGGCAAGTAAGTGGTAGAGTGGCGAAGGCGATTGTCAAAACGTCAAAAATGTTTGTCACAAACGCTGTTGAAATGTCACGTGAACAATCCTTATAGGTACTTTAGAACTTTGACAATCGTCACCGCTAATAGAGTGGTTCTTTATTAAGAGCCTCAGGACAATTTAGAAACTCGCCCTTAGGACTCCAGAATATACAAAGACGACTATAACAAAATGTAGTACTATTGACGATGGTCCTGTTGGACAAGTTAACATTCAATCGACGTTAGCGATTATCGAAACTCCAAAAAATATTTAGGATAGCCCACGTCATATTTCGTTAGCCTGCCGTGCCAAGTCAATCTCATAGTAAAATATCGCACACTTGCTTCTTCAATCTACTTTAGACATTGGCAGAATAGTCGATATCGGCTTTGATTGCCATATATTAAAAATATTATAGATGTCAATCTCATTTTTTTTACTTTTCGTCAATCGTTATCGCTGATATAATGCCAAATTGGTTCTGATTCTGAAATAAAAATGAAAAATCTCCTGCTCAGTCACCCAGATAAGAAATTCAAAGAAAAAACTGTAAAGTAACACTAAATCTTATTACAAACATTTACCAGCTCTCCATTGTACAAGTTCTGGAGTTGCTATTGACTTAAAATCCAAGCTTTTCGCTAAGAAAACAAAGTTAGTGATAATTTGACTAATACACTTTGTGGCTCAAACTTTATCTTAACTGTCGAATGAGGTGCCGGCTACTGAGTATTTATTTGTCTTTGTTCATAGAACTTATCTTTTATTGTAAAAGTAAAAGTTTCATTTAAATGGTGAGCAGAAAATGAGGTAATTTAGGTACGTGGTTCCTAGAAACGGTAAGATTTTTTTTTGGAAATCCTAAGGATTCATCCATAGTTCCATATTAATATAATGAATGGGTACCTTCACCGTGGTGAAAAAGGATATGGAATACTTTTTAGGGTTCCGTACCTCAGTCGGCAAAAACGGAACCCTTACAGGATCACTTTTTTATCCGTCTGTCAAGACCTTTTTTCTCAAGGACGGTGGAGGAATCAAGCTAAAATTGATGTGGAACGCAATGCAATCTTAAGATAAAGCCGTTTATGGCACATGTATTGACGCTCGCAAGGGAATCCCAGAGCGGAAGAAGTCATTTGATGATTCCCGTCATTGAAAAAAAAAAAAAATGGAATCAAAAGTACGGCAAAAAAATCTGAAAATTGGGAATTTGGGGTAACAAACTTATACTTTCGGTAAAAAAATTGAACGTGACGGACAATGAGAGTGCTTTCATAATTTATAATTGTAAACTTCCGTAGGTTATGTATACTCCAAAAAAATTCAGACTCAATCGGAACCCTCGGCGCGCGAGTCCTACTCGCACTTGTCCGTTTATTTTTTCATCGCGATAGAATTTTCCCTTAGGGTAATTTTTGACTTTTAAGCGAGCGAAGCCGCTGGCAGAATGTAGTAATATCTAATATTGCCTAGGCAATTTGCTGGAATCCCTTTGACTTTTATTTCTGATAGTTTTCGTAGATTTCGCCGAAGACATCTGATGGCGAACCACTTCGAAGTCCAAAAGTCCTCAGATAAAGCTGTAGCAGGAGAAAATACTAAACATAACAGACAGACACGCAAGCACAAACAGTTGAAGATACAGCACAGTGGGAAATCGAATCATCGTGTCTTGTCGAGTAATTCTCACTCATCCTGACCTACATGCAAAACATATCTATCTCCATACGCCCCAGATACCAAACATAATATTTCCTATTCCCCAACACCCAATCCGTTTACGAACCCAGTTCCAATACATACTAATTTCTCTATAACCCTGCAATTCACAATATTACCAAGTCCTGCACGTTTCTGGCATAACCTATACAGAAATTATTTCTGACCAAAAGGATATTGCAGCTTTCGCGTTCACTGAAGATACTGTAAGGTACTGAAATTCAATTTCAAAGGCTTTGAACGCCTCCCCTTTTAGTATACCTTTTATTTATTTCCGAATCGATAAATTTAGATTTAATAATTCAGGGTAAGTTCGGCTTGGTACCTATAAAGTTTGCTTGAGTGGGGTTAGTTCGGGTTTCGGATCGAGTTGTTTTGTTTGGACCAGTGACCTCTTTTTATTTATTGTTGAGGATCTTTACACTTCTCTCTATTTAGAATATTCTAAGTGTTGTTTTCTTGTTTTTAACAATAACTTAGAACTAGAAAAGATCGAAATAAAGTTGCACGTTGCTGTTATGAAGCTTAATGTATCTTTTTAAAATATCTTGTAAAAAATCTGAAGAAAGAATGAAGATTTTTTCATTGATCGCTTTGTGATTGACTACAATCTTACCGAATGGAAAGCGCTGATGTAGACCACGATGGAGTGCGCTCGCCTAGAAGTAACCTATTCACTCTTCACTAAAATATCCCCAGGTCGTAGCTATCAGGAAACACAGACTCCGGTAAACAATAACAAGTTACAATGGACCTTGACATTTAATAGGGTGTAACACATTTCGGATCAATCACATGGAAAAGACAAGCAATTTATTAAACCTTAGACATTACAAATTTTAAAACACGCCAGGCTAGACCAAATATTCGACAAATTGAAACATCTACATTACACGGCTATACCGAAGCTCCAACAAAACTTGAAAAGCAAAATGTTCGGGCCCTCTGAATTCTTTATGACGGCTGTAAATCTAGGTGAATCGTAAATTTTGCAAGCACCCCGCGACCCGACGAAAAGGGCTCGGACCCTTTCTACTCAGAAATGGATATTAACGTAAGGTCTCACTATTTGAAGTCAGTTGAAGGTGAAAATGTATCAGGATGAAGTGAATTCGAGAACGGAATCCTGCCGGTCTACTTTAAACACATTCCAGCGTAAAAAAAATTGTTGAAGCGAGCTTGACGTGAACAACATATTAACAAATCTATTTTTTTTTTCTAAGGATGGAATACATCAAATGACTTCTTCCTCTCTGGGTGGAGCGGAAGGGCGTGTCAGACTCTTACTGACTAAAACCCATCCGTGTTCCTTCAAAAGCCCTTTGCGTGCCAGGGCCGCGGTGACTCTTTCGTACAAATTCCGCAACCCTGGCAGGCTCTGGCCCTAGCTGGCCCTGTCTTCTATGCTGACATCACTTTGAGGCGCGCGTGAAACACAACGCGCCATCGACCCGGGCCTGGTGGCGATCGGACAGCGAGCCACCCAACGCTCGCCGTCCGCAGGCCCGCGCCTAAGGTGAAATCCAAAAAAAAAACATCTAGCCGGTCTATTATGAAAACACTTCACTGTGAAATGAACTGTCATTCCATCTAAAGCCACGGGTTGACAGCTCACTTCACCTTAGTTTATTTATCTATTAATACTTTATGCACTAGTAAAAAACACCACAAATACGGACTGAACGCCTCAGGCATTTTCTACAAGTCGAACTTAGGGTGGTGCAGGTGCAAGCAAGTTAAGGGAGACAAACAGAAAAAAAAAACTGAATGAAAAAAAAAACTAAATACCAGAGAATCTCAACAGAATTGCATAAGACCTATAAACTTAACATTGCAATAATGTTCAATATATCCATAGTTTTAACAATTTCTTTGATAGCCTATATCTCACTCATAACTCACTTCATATTTCCAAAGCTCGTAGTATCCCAGTTGTAACACGCCAAAGGTAGCGAGTGGGATGTGGTTTTCGCCCATTTAAAATTCCAATTCTGAACCTTTGATTAGATACCTGTCTGAATTCTGTACCAATTGTAGCATTATATTTATTTGGATAACCTTGGACGGAATTAAGGCAAAGGCTTATTTATTACGCTTTAATGGGTTTATTAAACATTAATATTGTTGGTAGATAAACCTGCCTTTAGCTTCGGGTTTGCTGTTGGGTGAAGGTCAACGTTGTTTAGAAGTTTATCTCGTTCATTTAAAGTGCATTAAGGATCACGGCTCTTTTCATTTTATTTCAAGGTTTTGATACTTACAGCTATTTGTTTATTTTGATAAAATGTCACCGTGGAAACTTAGACGAAGCGAGCGTGGAGTGAACTGTCATTCCTCTCAATGCTATGTTTTGAGATATTAACAAAAAGCACTGCAGAAGTTTTCTCGTCGCAATCTGTCAAAAAGTCTTTTTCTCCATTCATTTTTTGATTGAGATTGAGGTGCGAATGTGAACGTCGCATAAGAATTAATAAAATTGGACCTCTGATATCTTTTCACATTATTTCTAAGGTTTGATACATTCCTACACTAATGAATAGTTTTTGATGCAATTCATGACTATCATATAATAATAAGCCTTTATTCAGTTTTGTTTTGTTTTGTATAATTTTTGCATAACTTAATGTTTCCTTAACTCTAGTCTATTTGCCTTTTGGCAAAGGCCTCTCCCAGTTGTCTCCACCTACTCCTATTTCTGGCTGTCCTAGTCCACAAACTTCCTGCTATTATCTTAATTTCATCTACCCAGCGCTTAAATGATCTGCCTCGTTTCTTTAATTTACTTTTAGTATATGATTATCATAATAATTCGAAAATCCTTGATCTTTTAGGATCTCAGCTACAAATCACACATATACCTTCATAGATTGGCACATAATTTTTAAAACTCTTCATATAAACCAGGCGTGTCGGTGAGTGAGAGGTGTCATCATCTACTCATAGAAATTGACGGCCCGCTACATGTCTGGCTACTCTCTAAGCCCGAAGTCCGTAGTTTCGGGTTTAGTTGCGGGCGTATTCTAGTCCGTATCACCTAACCACTAAGAATGAATGACAACACGATTTGACAGTTACTGTCAAATCGTGCTGTCATTCATTCTTAGTTCGGATTTGGAACTAATCGTCCGTGTGATACGTAGGTAGTAGAATACGCCCGCAACTAAGCCCGAAACTACGGACTTCAGATTTAAAGAGTTGCCCCCCTAGCTCGTAGCTATGACAGCCGAATCTGTTAGTAATGGTTCCTCTAGTCGAGATCATTACCAGCGATTCCTTGTTCTGTGATTATAACAATTAAGTCCACATTTCGTTCCACTACAGGACAAAAACAAAACCATAATTTTATGAATTATTCCCTCTACGTCGATTCCCGTCCTGATTTTTTTCAATCTTAAATTTTCCCATTTTCATTACCTCTCGTTAAGCCTGTCATTTAACCTCTTTTCCTACGAAAATGTAACAGTTACTGGCAGACTGAATCCATTTACACCATTAAAAAAGTGTCTGGAAAAATAAAATAGTGTTTCCTAGCATCATGTCGCGTCATTATGTTGTCGGTTTGACGCAAACCTGAGAGTCAATTAAGAGAAATGGATCATTACGAGCACCGTTTATGTTCTGTTCAGGGAATATACGGGAGTGCGGTTGAGTAATAAAAACTGAGGAGTTTACACCGTTCTATCTGTCTCCTAATACCCCCTTCTTAGGGTTCCGTAGTTAACAAGGAACCCTTATAGTTTCGTCATGTCCGTCTGTCTGTCTGTCTGTGACCGCGGTTTATTTCAAAGACGCTTAGCGCTATAAAGTTGAAATTTGGTATGGATAAAATAATAGATATAAAATGAAATCTTGAATTTTTATTTTAAGGTGGGGGCCACCCTAAAAAAAATTCAAGATTTAAAGAATAAAATGTATATACCTATATGTAAAGTGGCTATGATTTTTTATCGTCTACCCCATGTTTTGGGGTGTCGTTGGATAGGTCAAAATAAAGGGTTAAAAATATTGAGGGTTTGCTAATACCATTTTTCCATCTAAGGATCCGTTTGCGAAATATTCAGCTTTAAAGTGCTTATTTTAGAGTCAAGTGTGGGGGCCACTTGACTCTTAAATTAGCATCTAAATCTTAAATCAGCCAGCTAAATGGTGTTTTTGGAGACGTAAAATAATTTATAGTAGTAGCATATATAATTTAAAACGTTAAAAGTAGTAGCATAGTAACGAAAACTACCACCACTGAGTATATTCTATTTATTAATAAACATGTACATTTCATACTTTAAATACTAGTCTAACTATATACCTACAATTAAAATTAAAATAAACACTCCTAACTTAAATATGGCGTCAAAAAATTCTTCCGCATCGCTGTCGACTAGAAGTGAGCCCAAAAGACTGGTGCCTTAGCCACTTTGTATGGCAATGCTTATCCTCTGTCCGAGGTAAAAGCCAGCCCTTGGGTTGCGCGAAGTTCTTTATAAAATGCATGAGCACTCGGACCCCACGGTTCTAGAGCTTCAACCCCAAACGGCTCGAAAATATAATTGCCAACTAGGTTATTGTATTTTCGCCGCTTGTGGTTCTACGCACCCGCAGCGGCAGCACCAGCACAGCACGACGAGCTAGGAAGATGGGATGGCGCAAGAGTATTGACACAAGTAGCGTCCCACACTAAAGGCCTAACCTCTTCCATCAGAATAAAGACATACCGTCCGGTCGCTTGTTAAATTATGTGAAATAAAATCATAACAGTCTTCATAATAATAATTCCTAAACTAGTAATAACAATGTTTTACGGGTTCGTTTCCACTTGACGCAGTGTTAACTCGACACAGCTGAATCAAATGAAATATCAAACAAAAAGTGGATATTTAAGTAGTGTCTTGTCGAGCCGAGAATTTTGTTTAGGTATTTACTGAATTAATCGGATCGTGCCGAGTACTGAGTCGAAACGAACCCGTTACATTTGAATAGCCCGGACCTGTTTTTAACCGTTAAACCATGAACTCAATATACTCATACAATCAAACGAAAAACACCATTCTCAGTCGGCAATTGTGACGTGCAACTACGGAACCCTACACTCCGCGTGGACCGACACGCACTTGGCCGGTTTTATTTTAAGGTTTTCCATTACATCTAGGGCGTACTGGTAGAGTGTGTAATGGAATGACAGCTCACTTCGTGATCACGTGACACCTTGATTATATGGATTGACAGCTCACCTCGTGATCACTTCACCCAAGTCATCACTTCGTCATGTTAACAGAATCGACCGGCTGATCAGCGTAAAATTACCTCAGCTATTTGAAATAAGCGCATACATATTAGAGTGAACAGGCTTCTTCTGGGTAAGCTCGCTCCATCGTCGACTTTGTCTCTGTCATCTATGACCTAGACTAGAGTCAAGAGTAAACCCATATAAAATTTAAAAAAAAAACGAATAAACCGTTAAAAGGTTTTTTATAGTAAAATATTATAAAATTAAATCAATGGGGACCATTTCCCATAGACTTTTAATTTGATTGTATTATTTGTTGTTATAACATCAATTATAGAAGTACACACTCAGTGAAAATTTCAATTACTTAATTATTACGGTTCACGAAATTCAGTAGCTGACAAACAGACGGATGCTTAGTTATAGGGTTCCGTTTTTAACAACCAAGGATGTGCCTTTCTAAAATTGCTCCTATTTTTGCTAAATATGCAACACTCAAACCGTCTATCTGCATACCAAAGGATTGAAATATCATGTTCAACACACATAACATTTCTATTTCAGTTCCCATCTATACACCCATGGCTAAAAAGATCACACGCGTATAGAATACGCTCGATGGATGTCGAGAAATTCAATGAAATTGAACTGAACCATTTTGCGTGGGAACCAGAAAAAATCGTTGAAAAACTCGACGTTTGATGGTAAAGTAAAATGGAAATGTTCGTTTGTCTGGTTGTTTGCCAAAATCTACCACGCTTGTACGTTACATCGCTGGCCTCGGGCAATAAAGCGATAAAATCAAAAATCAAATTTTACAGTACAAATACAAGAAGCTAATTTGTTTATAGTTCATTGTTGTTGTGTTGTGATGTTCACCGGTTTTTTGTGTTATGTTTCTTAGAGTAATGCAATAATACACAACTTAGTCGTAAGAGAATTCTCCATGCAGCAAAGCTGTTATTGTCAGTTATTGTAAAGAAATATTTATTAAAAAATATTGAAAAAAATAGAAGTGATAGATTGATACTCGGAGAAGCCAAAAATTAAATAATATAAAAAATGGCGTAACCGGCGCTTACCGGTTACCATATTGCCCAGGGCCAGCGACATTTCTTCGAATTTGTATTTATAGGACATGCCTCGATATGTTCTGACTAAATAGGAATATATTATCTATTAAATAAAGGCACACGCTTCCATTTAGTATCTGGCGACAGATGTGAATTAGACCAATCACATCTGTGCACACAGAGCTATTTTTCAAAGTCAAAGTCAAAGTCAAAACGTTTATTTCAATTAGGCCACTAAACGGCACTTTTGAACGTCATCGTTTACAGCTCAGTGAAATAATAATGTTACATTAATAAAGTGACTCTACTGTCCATTCGGAAAGGTAGATTCTTATGGAGAAGAACGGACAAGAAACTCCATAGTTACTCTTTTCAATGACCAACCCATTTTTTTCCAGGCATCGCATCCATCAAAGACACGATGTATGCAAAACTAACTTTTGCCAGCGGCTTCGCCCGCATGGTATTCGGAAATTAGGCCATGGGATACTCCCGGGATAAAAAGTAGCGTAGCTAGTGCTATTCCAGACTATAATCTATCGTTGTGCCAAATTCCACCTAGATTCCTTTGACCATTTCAGCGTGATTAAGCATAAATCCATCTATTTAAACTGTCGCATTTATAATAGTAGTAAAGCCCCCCCTTACTACTATTATAAATGCGACAGGACAGACGGCATAATCGCCACGCTTGGCAGGCGGGTTGGTGATCGCAGTGTAGCTGTTGCAATGCATAGAGAATGCTGCTGCCCATTCTCTGGTGACTCCCGTAGTCGCCTCTTATGACACCCACGGAAAGTGATGAGATTTTTACTTTACGTATAAAAAAGTATTCGGACGAACGCCACCTGGGGCTTTCACTAGCTTATCAAACGCTAGCCGAACGTTACTCTAATGTTTGGACATCACTTCATATCAACGGACTGACGATTTTTAGCTTTATAGATTAGAACTCCTACTCAGCCTTCTATGTGCCAAAGGTATACGAAAGTCTGTTATTTAGAAAAAATATAAATCTGGAGCCAACATGCTTCATACTTTTTTTTCAGCCTGCACTTATTGCGCATGTTAACTTTTAAAGTATGGGCAAAAAAAAATAGTTTACATAAATACATGCGTCTTTGCGTAATTATGTCGGCAAAATTGATAACTCAGCCGATGAGATGTTTGAAAATGTCAAAACATAAAAGATTTCTTGTTATATTCTGCATAGAGTACACTTAGGACGTTTTAAATACACAGAAACTTTATTATACGGGCATTGAGTCTTGCTATTTTGACCATTATGTTCAACGCAGTAGATCATAATTATGTATGATTGGGGGCAAGACACTTAGGTAAGATGCATCACCTACCAAATAGTTTTCAGTAAAAACTGACCAAACTGCAGGCAACATAACTTTTAAAGTGTTTTTCCGTGTCCTTGATGCTTTTAAACTCTTTACTTACCAGATGGCGAACTTTGTACTGGACACTTCTCGCTAATATTGTGTCCAGTAAACTTGTGTGTGTGCTTAGTTTACGAAAGGACTTTAACAAGTACATTTTATCATTATCACGATTGAAAGTCATTGAAGTCACGTTCGGAATTCTGCTGAGTTCGTCACCTTGACAAAGAAATTTGAATTAAATAAAAAACCGGTCAAGTACAATTCGAACTCTCATACGACGGGCTTCTTTCCATAATGAGACTTTACTTCTTGCGAAATTTCATGATATTAAAGTCAAGCAAGTGCCCCATAGGATTTGCTAGTATCGAAAAATGTGGATTTCCGAACCCTTATTATTTTTAGTATTATTTTTTTCGTATTATTTTTTGTTATATACTTCAAAGGTATATATAAAAATGTCTAAGGCCGCCATTTGTACAATGTTTTTTACTAGATAAATTCATTTATCTATTTTTTTTTACGATACAGCGAAAAATACCGAAAAAAAATACGTTTCCATACAAGAAACGTAATTTTTTCGGTATTTTTCGCATTCTTTATATTTTTATTTGTAAGATTTATAGTGGCAATAGGAAAACCTTAGAATTGCCATTGATAGAGCGTAAAAACCTAGTCGCTGTAGCTGCTAGACAGAGGCAAAGGTTACTATGCTTACTATGGAAAAGAATATAAAATGTTACCAACCAGCCTTAGTCGCTGGGCAGTGACATCTGAGATCAAATTAATCCGTCCACGAGGCAAGCCCACGGTAGACCGTTTTCAGACGCTTACAAAAATTGAATTTCCATTTAATTCTAATGAAATAACCTGATGACTACTAAAGCTAAATAAAACGATACTGAAGTGTACTTCAATTAAAAGGTCTCTCTATCCGTTTCTCATTACTATCCTTGAAAATACCAATTTAAGAGCTGACCTATTTTTGCCCACCTGCGATATGCAGTCGGAGCTCAATGGTGATTGGTTTTTTCTGCTTAGGACCAGACTATTGACTCGGTTTGTACACTACTTACTAAATGTTATAATAAATATTATTTGCTTTAGATTCTATGAAATGGTTGAGAAAAGTTTTGAGTTTTGATAATTGGGAATTTTGTGAGCCTTTGCTTGAAATACTGTGAACTAACTTTTTCGCACGGCTTCGCTTCTAAGGCCTATGCCACCAGAACGGTGCATTTTGAGTTTTAACCGATTAACTTTCGCGATAGTGTACCTTTGTAACGGTTAAAGATTTTTGTCGTCGATACGGTACTTATTGAGATTACAATAATTTTGACGGAGCTATACAAGACTAGCATGATCCCTTTTTCGCAAAAGAAACATGATGGCATTGGCATGTGACAGTACGGGGACTGATCTTTTCCATTGATAAACACTATTTTTAGTTCCTTCTAATATAAAAATCGAATTCGAGAAAATTACCGCAAAAACACTGGTGTAAAAATTACAGCATCAAGTGAAAAATTCAGTTAGAAATACCTTGGTACCAAAATATTGTTATTGTAGGTAACAAGAATCTATAAATTGATTCTAAAAATTAACCTAAATAAGTAGTAATACATCGTTAGTGTGTTTGTTTTTACCCATTTCAGTATTTAATAAGGAACATATACGAATAGCAATAATTTTATGCTGGTTTTTCCGAAATAGAAAAGTAATTTTGCGCCACCCACTCAATTTAAATAGGTACTACGAACTAATCAAATGGCGGGATATTATGTCGGTTAATATTCGGGATTAATTAAGTTTTCATATTTGAAATGTTGTTTTTAGTGTAGGCTTAAGTTATTTGGTGATATTTTTGTATCCTTAATCAAACCCATATTAAATTTAATCCATATTTCAACCTTTGCGCCATCGCATATTCCAAGCACAGCGGAATGTGCGACCCTCAATCGGCGTAACAATTATTACACTGTTTATCCTAATAATATAAGCAATATGATACAAACATAGTGCACAATATGATGCGTGGCTAAAGGGATGAATCGTTCTTTGCCCAAAAAAAATCAATTCAACGCGGCAATGCTGCCAGTCGTCTGGGTGCGTGTCGAGATGACAGCAATGTTGAGAAGTACTTTGATGCGTCTCCATTAAAAAAATAATAAATTTAATCAAAACACATTCCATTTAATTGATTTAAATTGAGAAAATAACTTAGAACACATAAAACTGTGGACCCAAGAGGAACATTATTTTTATTTACAGTACGCGCTATATTTGTTTTATTACGACTCTGTTTGCGATAGCCTAGCCGGTCAGTATCTATGGCATATCCCAGTCGTCTGTGTTGCCAGATTTGGGGTAGAGAATCTACCAAATCGGAGTTATCCATGGTTGATTTTAGCTAAGGAAATATAATTATGTTAATATGCCACGAGTAGCTTGCTTTATAGGAAAATGAACTATTTGTAATCGTTGCTAGTTCAAATAATAACTTCACGACTACGTATATCTTGGAAAGGTATTTACCGATGTACCTTTATTTTTCCTACTTCAAAGGCCATGTCCGTGTCCGTCCGTCCGAGGTTTTACTCGAAGGAGACTGTTGATGCTAAGAAGCTGTAATTTAGCACGGTTATTAATCACGCCGACGTAAATAATAAAATAAAATCTGGAAAATTTTGGGTTCCGCATCCAAAGGCCAACGGGACCCTGTTACTAAGCCTCCGCTGTCCGTCCGTTTATTTGTCAGCGGGCTGTATCTCATGTACCGTAATAGTTAGACAGTTCAAATTTTCACAAATTGTGTATTTCTGTTGCCGCTATTACAACAATTAATCATACTAATATTATAAAGGCGAAAGTTTGTGAGTGTGTATGTATGTTTGTTACTTCTTCTTAATCTTGATGAAATTTGGCACAGAGGTGGATTATGGTCGGGAATCACACATAGGCTACTTTTTACATACCCATATACTAGCTGCGCGGGTAACACCGCGGGGCGCAGCTAGTTAAAAATTAATAAAAAATCTTGTACAATGGTACGGAACCCTTCATGCACTAGTCACGAGTCTAACTCCCACGGCTTTTTAAAATAAGTACCTATCTACCATACTGGTACAAGTCGGATATGTTTATTTTTTGTTGTCTGTTTCATGGTATTGGGTCCCATTAGATCTCTTAAATATATTAGGTGCTACCTAAAACCATTTTTCGAATCAGAGAACCGTTTCCGAAATATTAAGCTTTAAAGTGGTATTTTTTATTAAAGTCATGTCTTCTGTCCTCCCGTTTTGGATGTATGTTGTTGGTGCTTCCACGTTACTGTAGTGCGTCAGGAATGTTTGCCGAAGCACATACTGATGGTTTCAACACCATACTGCGAAATATATATACTGTTGATAAAACTAGGCGCACGGTAGTGCGCCAGGCCAAGTTCCGACCTAACGTACGCAGTGTGTATATTACATGAAATATTTCATGTAATAATCACAACTTGATGAAACTTGGTCCATTTATTACTTTTACCTAGTTGAAGATTACTGTAACTACAACATTTATTATCAATTTAATAAAGAAAAAAACTTGTCAAGTTGATAATTGTGTCATATTTTTAAGAAAACGATTTTTCGAGTGTTTCATCATTTTTATACGGTCAGGAAAGACCCAAGCTTTCTGTTCACTGATATTCTCAAAAGACACATGTAAGAGTCATAGACTATTCTGCAGTTCTGAAATGCTTGACCTAATATTCATCTCACTACTTTAATAGGCCGAAATTTTGGGGATAGGAACTTGGCCTATTGTCACATTTTTGTTTTTTTGGGAATAAAATTTACTGAATGAATGCTTAATTTTTATTTAAAAAACCATTTGAACTGCAGTTCAAAAAAATTTAAATAATCGCCTGTCTCAACAGGGAATCTACCCGCAGAATGTGAAATAAAATTTTGTCCTAATCAAATGCTCAATCATTTAGCATCTAAAACAAAAGGAAGAACATGAAATTTAACATTTTATGCTTTTTTAAAAATGTCTGATTCATTTTATAAGGTCTTAAAAAACATTTTTCATCATCACACGTGTTATAATAAAATAAAATGACAGTCAGGTACGACTCTAATATTATCGTCAAGTTGGGAGCTCATCTCAATCCTTAGTCGTCCGGATTAAACTTCTTCACAACATCAGTTACATTATTAATAGGTACTTCACACATCTAAAGCCTTTAGCGGTTTAGTGAAATGCTAAGTTTCAAATTAAATTGCTTATCATACAAGACGCAACTTGTAGGGGCAAACTGAGACGGATTAGCGGTCGCTTGCCACTTGAGCATTTGTTATCATTGGTGAAACATGAATACATCATCACCACAATGTGGGTAAGTGATGTGATACTTACATCATTTGGAAAATGGGAGGGATTATCTATTTATATATATGTTGCAGTCAACTAGCTAAATCATGCGTTTAATTAGCGACCTAGCCTTTTCTTTGTTGTTAAAGTTTGTATGGAATTGTAGCGGCATCAATCCTGCCTCATGAAAAACTAAGAAAGCGAAATTTGTATGGCGACAAAAAGAACCGCAGCGCCATCTACGACGAACTAACATCGAAATCCTGCATCGCGCAAGCAAGGTTCTCCGTGCGATTTAAACATATGCAACAGTCTGAATATCAACTATTAATCTTATGATTATTCAGTTTCTATTTATTTTGAAATAGAAATTCTGCATTGACATACTTGAAAAAAAAATAGAAATAAGAGTTTTTCGATTTTTCTGTAATCAACCCCTCACGCGTTGTAAAGGGAAGATGAAGTTCTCTTGCAGATTCGAGAGATCTATTCGAATTTGAGGAGTTCGATGACACAGTACCGGTTTATAGTTTTGGAATTTTTTAATCTAACGTTTCTCATTGTGATTTTATTTTAAATTTAAGTCTTAGGAAACGCCGCAAACATAATCAGAAATACCTACTTTCATATGAATTTTATAAAGAACAATGGCCTCGCAAACATTTGTCGCCCGGGGCCTCGCCAAGAACTGCCGCCCGGAGCCTCGCAGCGGTATAGGCCGCCGCTGCTTATATGAATAAGCGATGGAACTTCTTCTCATGTGACGATCTAACTAAAAGAAAATATGGGTTCAATTTGAATATCACAGACAGACATATCATTTATTATTGTCAAGTCACAATTAATCAAACAAAAATCAAAACTACGAAAACAGTAGAAACTCCAAACTCTGGCAACACTACACATTGAGGTGTATTGCCAGTGCAGCACGTGAGTAATTTTTTTTCCCGTTCCCTGTAGTTCGTTAGGTAGCAGCGTGTGGAGCTAAAATGTTAGCAAGTTAGTACTTGGTAGTCGGTACATTTTGATCTAGTATTTTGTTGGCCTGGTTTTTAGTACAGATATTAGTAGAGAAGATATTACTAGGGAAGTTAACTTTAGTTATTGTAGTTGTGGAATGGATGTTCTTCGTATGTTTGCATGTATGTAAATTTGTCCGCGATTTTCTCGCGTTTGACTGAACCGATTTTAATGCGGTTTTCAGAAAAGTATTTGTTACATTCTGGAGAAGATTTCGGGTCGGACAAATGGATTCGTGACGTCGTCCGCATGGATCCGTTTTTTGTTAGCAATTAATCTGGTTCTACTCAACTGATTTTGATGCGGTATTCAGTAATTTACAACGCTTTGTTCAGCGAAAGCTCATTTCTCATCCTGGTCATTTCGTATAAGGCTCTGTTATCGTGGGGATGGTTAAATAACTTCTTTGAGTAAATATCACGTAAAGCCATGACTTTAAGGGATTTCACTCGACTCAAGGCAACATAATATTGGCCTTTTGCAAAGATTTTAGATGTGTAATTATTAATCACGCTGACATTAGTATATCCCATGCTGTGGGCTGTCGTTGGATAGATCGTTTAAAAATATTGAGGTTGTGTGAAAACCATTTTTCCATCGAAGGATCCGTTTGCGACATATTAAGCTTTAAAGTGCAAATTTTTCTTAGAGTCAAGTTTCCTGCAAGATACTGCAAGTGCATCTAGTTTTAGAGGGCTCTAAAACTACATGCACTTGTAGTAACTTTGTATTCTAAGAGTGAAATTCGTACTGATTATTTGGTCATGGTTTACGGGACGAGTAACTACGGAACCCTTCACTGCGCGTGGTCCGACACGCACTTGGTCGGTTTTTTAATGAAAATCATTGTTGTCAGATGACGACTTTACCTCCAAATATCTTGGCATCGTGCCACTTTAGGGCACCATGTTGCTAAAATTTATTGTTCTTCTTTTAACCGTCATCTGCTCATATATACATATTTATTGTGCACCGTGATTTAGGAAAAAAAACAAAATGGCGGCTTGTGGGTATTCCAGCGCCCATACAACAATGTTCAAACCTCTTTGTATACTATGTACAGCGCCAATTGTAACACAGCTGATCTTATTCTGGATTAGGACACAAGACATTTTATCCCCGTAGTACGTTCCAGTAAGTTCATCTCCAAATATTCACGCGCGCCAAACAGGAGGCAACTCTTGAGTCTTTATAATATTTTACTGCTAACCATAAAGATATCTGCCAAATAAATACTACCCAAAATAGCACCAATAGGTACATTCATAAACATGGAAATGAAGTCCCTAAATAAATAAGTCGATAGGAAATCTCCAAGGGCCCAAGAAATTGATAGCTATGCCCAAAGAAAAGCCTTTCAATTTATTATGGGTTTCTGACTTCGATCTTAAGATGTTTATCTGAATATTTTTTATCTTGGCTATTTTTTTTTCTATTGAGCATGGTAAAATATTATTAGCTAAGCTGCTAGGTGATAGGACAAGCAAAGGTGGCTTAGATCTAACGGCCCCGACTTGATCAGGGATTTAACCTAGGCGCATATTACTTCTCATTACCAGTGCTTTCGAAATCGTCAATAATATTGGTTTCATATTTGTTTATTTATATAGAAAATTTATTGTACGCCAAATTATAAATACTTACAGAAAATCTTAAACTAAAAAACATACAGTTGGCGGCCTTATCGCATTCCGCATATTTATGGTCTAATACGGTTTTTTTCGTGGTTTCACTTGCATTCAAGTGACTTGCATTCAATAACAGCCGCACGGATCGATCTTCAACGCTTGCCGAGGTTGGTCTGTGGATGGGTTTATCTTAATATATCGAGATTCCTTCGTGCCTCGGAAAGCACGTTAAGCTGTTGGTCCCGGCTGTCATTTGTAGATCTTTGGCAGTCGTTACGGATAGTCAGAAGCCAGAAAATCTGACACCAGTCTTCATAGTTTTATATAATTTAGAAGCAATTTTTATTTCAAGTTCTGTAAATGTGAGAACCCTGGACCATTATGTTAATAGATAGTTTCCTTGTTTGACATGAAATAGCAGGGGCAGTTGAGGGTGTGTCATGCTCACTCCAATGTCTCGCTGATGGTGGCGCGTGTATCGGATCATTCAGTTCCCTTCAAAATGGTTGAGCTGAATGGTGCTGATGCACGCGTCATGTTCGTGAACGGGCGCCGTCAGTGGAGACTGGTCATCCCTTGGTTGCCACTGCCTCATTTTAATATTTCATACTATAAATTGTTTTTTTTC